>PISX010007813.1:42172-86538 GCA_004024625.1 Mellivora capensis
AACAGACACATGAAAAAGTGACCCACATCACTCGGCATTAGGAAAATACAAATCAAAACCACCATGAGATACCACCTCACACCAGTCAGAATGGCTAAAATTAACAAGTCAGGAAATGACAGATGCTGGAGAGGATGAAGAGAAAGGGGAATCCTCCTACACTACTGGTGGGAATGCAAGCTGATGCAACCACTCTGGAAAACAGCATGGCGGTTCCTCAGGAAGTTGAAAATAGAGCTACCCTATGACCCAGCAATTGCACTACTGGGTATTTACCCTAAAGATACAAATGTAGGGATCCAAAGGGGCACATGCACCCGAATGTTTATAGCAGAAATGTCCACAGTAGCCAAACTATGGAAATAACCTACATGTCCATCAACAGATGAATGGATAAAGAAGAGGTGGTACATATATACAATGGAATACTATGCAGCCATCAAAAGAAATGAAATCTTGCCATTTGTGATGATGTGGATGGAACTATAGGGTATTATGCTGAGCAAAATAAGTCAATCAGAGAAAGATAATTATGATATGATCTTCCTAATATGTGGAATTTGTGAGGCAGGGTGGGAGGTTTGGGAGGTAGGGAAGGAAAAAATGAAGCAAGATGGGATTGGGAGGGAGACAAAACATTAGAGACTCTTAGTCTCACAAAACAAACTGAGGGTTGCTGGGGAGGATATGTGCTATGGTGAGTGCTGTGAAACATATAAGCCTGATGATTCAAAACCTGTACCCCTGAGGCAAATAATACATTATATGTTAATAAAAACAATTAATAAAAAAAATAATCTAAGAAAAAGAACTTATACCAAAAAACCCAAATTACCCAATTAAAAAATGGGAAGAAGAGTTGAATGACATTTTTCCAAAGAAGATATCCAGATGGCAACAGACACATGAAAAGATGCTTGACATCACTCATCATCAAAGAAATGCAAACCAAAACTACAATGAGATATCACCTCACACCTGTCAGAATAGCTAAGCTATAAAACACAAGAAACAACAGGTGTTGGTGAGGATATGGAGAAAAAGAAACTCTCATGTACTATTCATGGAAATGCAAATTGGTATAGTTTCTGCACACACACACACACACACACACACACACACAAAATCTAAGTAGGTTCCTCAAAAAATTAAAAACATAATTATCATATGATACAGTAACTCCACTCAGGTATTTACCCAAAGAAAACCAAAACATGAATTTGAAAAGATATATGCACCCATATGTTTATTGCAGCATTATTTATAATAGCCAAGATATGGAAGCAACCGAGTATCCATCGAAGGATGAATGAATAAAGAAGGATTACACACACACACACACACACACACACAGGAATATTACTCAGCCATAAAAAAAGAATGAAATCTTGCCATTTGCAACAACATGGTAATAATGTTAAGTGAAATAAGTTAGCCAGAGAAAGTCAAATACCACATGATTTCATTAATATGTATAACTTAAGAATTAAAACAAATGAATAAAGAAATAAGAGATAAACAAACAAGCAAATAAAATGGACTCTTACATACAAAGACCTGGTGGTTACCAGAAAGGAGGTGAGTGAGGTAGGGTAGGTAATATAGGTGAAGGGGATGAAGAGTACAGCTGACTCGATGAGCACTGAGTAATGTATAGAATTGTTGAATTACTCTATTGTACACCTAAAACTAATATAACACTGGATGTTAGTTATACTTGAATTTTAAAAAGTAAATATTCATGATTTGTTCTTTCTCCGAGGAAACACAGCATTTCAGAATATGTAAGGTAGAAATTGCCTTAAAATTATCTAATGCTTTTACTTGCAATCTGTGTATTGCAAATCCCTAGGAAGAGTGTCACATATTCATATTTCAACAAGAAATGGCCATAGTTTGAAGCAATAATACATCTTTAGTTCACTTATGCTAGTATTTTACAAATTACGAGTTCTTTTTAAGATATTATATTCCTAGCTACTTCTTGATACTACTGTCTTAACTAAGAGCTTTACCTGGAATTATATACTCCTAACTATTGTTAAGAAAAATTTCAAATGAAGCAAAAGAAGGAGGCATATCCTTGGTTATTATGCTAATGATTATCTAGTTATCTCATTATAACTCTCCAGGACCTGGGAAGCATAACTTTACTGGACTTACTATTTATTACCAATTAGGACCCAGATGTCCTAATGTTAGGATGGTGATGTTAACAACACCCCAAAGTTAGATTTAATTGTGTAGAAAACTGATGAGATGCAAATTATTTTTATTTGTGGTGGATGCTATGATGTCCAGCTATCCCTTCAGAAATAAAGGTCTTATTCCCCTAGCTGCTAGGAAAACAGCCCTCAGTTGTCAGTCATCTTAGAGAGTGGTCTGAAGAAAACCAGCTAGCCCAAGATCATGTCTCCTTCCAAGAGTAACCCATTTCCCACAACTGGTCAACTCAGGTATATAAAGGGATATAAGATTGTTTCCTATGGTAGAGGGGAGGGAGTGGAGGATGGGTAACTGGGTGATAGACATTAAGGAGGGCACATAATGTAGTGAGCACTTGGTATTATGTAAGACTGATGAATCATTGATTCTCTACTTCTGTAATACATAATATGTTAATTAGTTTAATTTAAATTTTAAAAATTTTTTAGAATATTAATAAGTATATATGAAATGGAAAAAATTAAAAATAAAGGGGTGAAAGAATCCAGGTCCCACTGCCCTGCTCAAGCTGAGCCTTCCTTAAGATAGAATCACAACTCAACTTCTCTGTTCGATCTTCTCCTCTCTCCCATAGCAGCTGATTCCAAAAGCATTTTCTAGTAAGTATCCTACACATCAATTTTGGTATCATAGGCTGGTCCCTGAAGAAACTAACAGTGACTTTATTCAATAATGATGAAAGTGATTTCCGCCCAAGAGAAAAGATAACTCCAGAGATTATGTTTTTATTGTTCTTATGGAATTAGCCAGTTTTAAATCCGACTTAGCAATTTTCCCCAGTCTTCTTTTTTTTCACTTACTCCATATATGTCCATGAGTTTCTCACATCCTCTTTTGAACCAACGTTGTCATCCTTTGGCATCTTACTAATAAATTAAGTAACAGTTTGATAAATGTTCACTATTTATTTGTATAAGCATTGGGGTTTTTAATATTTTAAAATTTATACAGTCCTCCATAAATCCTGTGGCCTTAGTCCAGTGTTTTGAAGTCCTAGATACCTCAAATTGTTCACCTGCCTCAAAGAGTTGATTTGTAAACAGTTTATTGCAATCTAGTTTACCACTGAGTTATTATGAAGTGCTTAGCACACAGTAAGAACTTAGTATGTTGTGGTTGTCATTCATATTTTCTATGCAAGTTTTTGTTGCACTTATATCAATAGATGAATAATAAAAATGCAAAAATTATCAACTGAAAACTATGGGAAATATTTGATGATAAATACAGACCCTCATTCTTACAAAAGCTGGAAACTAATGGTCATTTTAGAACAATGTTTTTCATAATATAAAACTCCTTCCAAACCCTGTCTGAACATGCAGTGAAGGAAAGCTCAATAGTGCCAAAGAGATCACAGGTTTTGCATTTTAGAAAGCCAAAAACTGACTTAATTTAACCTCCAAATACTAGTCAAAGCTTTCCATCGCATTACAGTAAAGGAGACAAGCTAATAGTAATTCACATTACAAGCACATTTCTGTGCACATGCATCATAACACTCTCATATCAAACTTTTGAATTAAATACTGTTATTGCTCCAAACACATAGTTAACACTGACTTTAGAGAGAGGTTAGGCAACTTTCCTTAGATCACACAGTTAGTTCAAGGCCAGGATCTGAACTCAGATATGTCTGATCTTAAAGGCTTTACTCTACTTGCGAGACAGTCTCTACCCCTGCTCTATAGTGATTTTCCTTCAAGTAAACCCTTTCTACTACCTCTCTTCATTCATTTCAAATCCCAATACCCCACACAGCAAAAAAGGCTTCTCAGTCCCTTTGGGTATCCTATGGCTCTGAAGTCCATAAACACATAGTTAAATATTTCTTCTACATGTATACAGCCTTTCAACATTTGACAATAATTATGATACCTTCTTTGAGACTTTTCTTTTCTCTGTGCCAATACCCTTCAATTATTTTAGTTGACTTCCTATGAAAAAACTGCCAAAACATACATGCACTATTCTGTTTGCCTTTAAGCTGGTGTGCTGGTAAATATATAGTGTCCCTTTTAAAATGCAGTACCCAAGACTGAGAACAACATGATGAAAAAGAGTTTGACAAGTATGAGGTTGAGTCCTGATTCTGGACTCTTAATCTGACTCTAAGCTTCTGACAGGTAGCTTGAATTCTGTTACCTTTTTGGTAGAGAGGTCACCCTTAATAAATCATAGTGCCCTTCTAGTGAAATGCAATGGCTAAGATATTTTCATACGAGCATCTGTTTTAATGAAGGCTCTCTTCTACCTGTGCAATTGATTTCTTGAAACTAAATGCAAGAGATCGTGTCATTTCCAATTAATGTTGCCTTGCCTGTTTTGTCCCATTACTTTAGCCTGTCAAGATATCTCTCAGCCGGGATTCTGTTTCCAAACATGTCACTTAAAGTCAAGCAATTCTGGGTAGTCAGCCATCTTCAGTCTTACTGGCTGCTACAGGGAGCCCTCCTTCACACCCTTCGGAAGTACACATTCAGGGAAGCTTTCAATCCACTCAGCTTTACCATCACCCAGGCTGTATTCTTTGATCTCCTATAGTGCTAGTATAATAGCTGCAATCCAGTGTAGGTTTAATAACTATATCTTGAATAAAGTAATGAATTGCCCAAAGCATATAAAGAGATATTTTGGTAAATGCCTTTCTGAAATTAACACATACTATTTCTTTTTTTTTTAAGTCTGTGCAACACATACTATTTCTAAAGCATTTTGTTGCCCTGTCCAATTAAAAATTCTCATCAGTAAGTAACAAGATTAATCTGATGAGAATTTACATTATTTCCAGAGAGTTTGGCTTCCTTTCTAAGAGCTCACAAACTGCCACCCAATAATCCACTGCAGCATCGTTTCCAAGATTGTAGTGAAGCTTCTGTTCCATAGTTTGTAAAATCCGGTTCTTCACTGTTTCAAAAAGTGGTTCTTCTGTCCCTTCTTTCCTTGATTTTTCAAAACAGTTTTGTGATCCCCTACGAACTTCTTCCAGCCTTCATGAAAAAATTCACCTGTGCCTGACATTTGAAGTTGTGCAACACGGATGCTCGCTCAGTTTCTAGCTCCTTCTATATCTTGCAACTCGACCCTTCTTAATGATGTTTTTCCTATGATTTATAGTTTCTAAATTATTCTAACTAATAAAGAAAATGAAAGCCAGAGAAAAATTCTGCTTTCCTCAAGGAGTTCTGCTTTATCTCAGGAATTTGTTAACATTTGCTACCTGGGTGTTTTGTGAGTTTAATGTCTGTAAGGTAGTCAGGGGAAGGACAGGGCACAGAATGGGTAGCGTGGATGACTTATGAAGTGAGCATTGTGGATTGGACAGAGCATGAAGACTCATTTAATCAAGAGTTTGACAGTTTCATTTATTGTCATGTAAGAGAGAGCAGAAAGTAGAACACCTGGTGATTACGAGCTTATCAGGACACATCTCAGCAGCATGAGCTACTCCAGTTGGCCTCAGATCACCAGGAATAAGCCAGCTGAATCCACACATATAACCATGCTGTGTGCTCTCAGGATTTTAATATCCAGGAACCCAGTCTATAGAGACTATCTAGCTCTAATGTTATCTCATTTCCTGAGGGGCCCAGAGCAGGCATAGTCCTAAGAGAGGGAAAAAGATTAATCAATGGACTTGCCATCACCCCAAAGTCTCAATTTGGTTTGTTAAGATTTTCTGATTGGAAGGGCTAATTCGGTGCCTCTGGCAATATGTAGAGGATACTGTGTATCACGCTGTTGTCCACTGATGGATCACAGCCAAATACTACTTATCCATGAGTTTTAGAATTTCCTCCATTCCCTTTGATTAGCACGGATACTGTCAAGCAGAAAAACAACTTGATTACCTTTTGTTCTCTCTCTTCCTGTGCTTGTTAAAACTTGAAAAGATAGCTAATGTTTATAAGCGTGCCAGCAATAGGCCAAGTGCCACAGATACATAAATTTGTATGTATGTAAGTTATATAATGGCTTAATCTTTATAACAATGTGATTAGAGATACACATTTATTATTTATTTCTCTTTCAAAGGGGATGACAGTGAAATACTTGGGATAGGCAAATTGCTCAAGCTTTTAAAGCTAATAAGTGACAGAGCCGAGCTTCAAACCAGGTCTACTGGATTTCCAACATGTTCTTTTCATTACCAAGATGCATTTCTTAAGAGAAGCAACAGCAAGGAAAACAAGTAGCAAGTTGGCTACAAATAAGAAATCGCTGTGATCAGATAAGAACACTTACCTAACCAAAAAAAAAATCTGGCTAATCTACAAAGTAATGATCTTTAGGCTTTGAGAAATTCAGAATTAGTATGCAAGTAGAATATTTTATATGATTCTGTATGATTTTAAAGTAATGTTTATTTGTGGTTTTTAAAGCTTATAGAAAAATATACTTTATCATGGAATTTAATAAATACTTAAGTAGAAAGTAGTCTGAGTGTGTCTATGGGGAACTAAGGTAACATAAGATCATGAAAACAACAGTGAGAAAAATCTGTCACCTCTCTAGTTTCTTGGAAAAAAGGATTATATAACTCTAACACTCAAACATATATTGTTGTTTGCTTCTCATTGTTTCTTGTGTTATAGTCTTGATTCTCCAGCCATTCTGTAAGTTATTTTGAGGACCAGGTTTTAAGTTTGTTTTTTGGATGTGAGAGACCAAGTATGGAGCTGTCATATTTGTCACCCTATTAGGGATTAATGGACTTGATTTCTCTAGGGCACACAGTGCCAGAAACACTGGAGAAGTCATCCTAATTTAATGATTTCTTTTGTCTGTATGTTTCTGATCACAATTGATACTAGTTATTACAGCTCAACTTCACTCTTTTTTGCATGCTCTGTGATAACATAATCGGGCCCTGTAAATATTTCTCCTTTGTCACTCAGGAAGACATTAAGCCTTATCAGTTGAAGGTGCTAGAGGGAGACTTGACAGTTTCTCCTGTGCCGAGTTCCAAAAGGATGCACATTTCTCCAATATTTGGCTGGAGTGCACTCTTTCTACCTCTCAACTCAAGCTACAGTAGCATAGCCAGGGGCCCTAGACAGTGGGGGCCCCAGCCTCGGTCTCTGTTCCCAGCCCCATGTATACATAGGCCCAGGACCCTGTAAAGCTAGTCTTCTAGCAAGCAGTTCCCTGGCCTTTATCCCATGCTCTAGGTCCCCAGTCCAAGCCAGAAGTGGATTAGACTCCTGCAGACAGTGGCCTCCCCAGGTCCCAGTTTCCTCATTATTTAATGGTCATCCACTAATGCCACCACCTAGCAAGTTTTGAGGTTAAACAATTCCCTGTGGAAAGCCTTCCCTATCAACTCACAGGGAAGATTTTTGGCAAGTCCAACCAGTACGACACCACAGTGGCTTGCCTATCATCCAGTGAGCCACCCCGAGCCCCCTCTGGACCTCAGCCCGGATCTCAGCCCAGGTGAGACAAGGACCCTTCCTCAGACACAGGATGTCGCCCTAGGGAAAGGAGCTGCTCTCCCTATCTGCTACCCCTATATCCCTTACAATTCTCTTCAACTCTCACAATCTAATTTTCTATTACTTCCATTGTACCATTAATAATTCCTTATATTAAATATTCCTTGTTCAAAACACACTGTGCTATCTCCTGATTTGATTCTGAGTGATACAGCATCTTAGTCAGAAAACCACTTTTGATTTGGGTCTTTCTTTACCAACTCAAAGACTGAGGGCAGGGGTGGGGGGGGAACTGTAAATCATTAATAGCAAAACTAATCTATACTGAGTACTTATTACACATGAGGCATGATGCTAGGCACCTGATAGATATATATTTCTTGACCCTCACAATATCCTAGAGGTATACATTATTAACTCTGTGTCAGATGAAGAAACTTGCTCAGATCCCCACAGACAAAAGTGTGACTCCAGTGTTTCCTATTACAGGGCTCTGGTTTTGAGAAAACACTACAAAACCCTCTAAAATACATGATATCTTAAATTAGAATATAAAGTGTTCTTTTTCAATGTAAAATATTGCTTGCCATATTATGTCTTAGGCTTTAAAGTATCCCAATTTTAATAAATGGATTATTATATTAGTATGCTTGGGCTGCTATAACAAAATACCATAGACTGTGTGGGGTTTAAACAACAAAAATGTATTTCTTACAGTTCCAGGAACTGGAAAGTCCAAGATCAATGTGCCAACCAATTCAGTTCCTATGAGAACCCTCTTCCTGCCTTATATATGGCCACCTTTTCTCAGTGTTCTCAAATGGCAAAAAGAGAGCACTCTAGTCTCTCTTCTTCTTATAAGGACACTAATCCCATCATGGAGACTCCATCCTCATGGCCTCATCCAACCCTAATTACCTCCCAAAGGTCCCACCTCCAAATATTGTATTGGGAGTTAAGACTTCAACATATGAATTTTGAGGGTGACACAAACGTTTAGTCTATAACAGTTACTTAAGAATTAGATACTGGTCTAACATTTTGATAGTAGGCCCCATTTTTATATGAAGTGATTTCTAACATATTAAGATTTAAAGAGTCAACTAGTTGTCATCTAGGTCATTGCCTAAACTTCAAGTTCAAAAGTCAAATAATTACTTAAAGAATTGGGAGTGAATAATTGTTTATCCAATAATAACTGGAGTTAGTATTTCTAAATATGTTGTCCAACTACTCAGTTAGCAGTTATAAATCCTAATAGTCCTATTGCTATTTGTATTAGGCCATGAAGAAAATCTTAAGTATCCAAACCAACATTTATATGGTATATTATAGTCAAACTTAGTTTTCTATATCCGTAAAATATCTCCATTGATTATTATCTTTTAATATTCAAGCTGTTATTCCAAGTACAGGAAATGACATCTTTATCTAAGATTATCATTTAAAAGGAGTGGTATAAAGAATATAACAACAGTAGTTTAAAGAGACACATCCACCTTTATGTTTATAGAAGTGCTATTTACTATAGCCAAATTATGGAAGCAGCCCAAGTGTCCATCAATAGATGAATGAATAAAGAAAATGGGGTACATATATATAATGGAATATTATTCAGCCACAAAAAAGAATGAAATCTTACCACTTGCAACAATGTGGGTAGATTTAGAAAGTTAATGCTAAGCAAAATAAGTCAGTCAGAAATAAGACAAATGCCACTCATATGTGGAATTTAAGAAGGAAAACAAATGAGCAAAGGGGAAAAAAAAAGAGAGAGAAGGAGGGAGCAAATCAAGAAACAGTCTTAACTACGGAGAACAAACTGACAGTTACCAGAGGGGAAGTAGGTGAGGGGATGGGCACAATAGGCGATGGGGATGAAGATGTACACTTGTCGTCATGCACACTGTGTGACTAATATAAAAACTTCTTTAAAAAAGGAGTGGTAAATTAATCTGCTAGGAAAACTAGAAAAAAAGATTAAATGTAAGAAAGAAAAATTTATACTATGTCAGAGATTAATTACCTAAAATTTATTTCTGTAAAAATTAAGTCATTTAATAATAAATTCTATTCTATTCTAAATTCTAGCCAATTCGATATTTTATGTATGCATATAAGTTATATATATACACAATCTGTAATTTTCTCCTCAGTTCTATATCATAATGGCTTCATAAGCTTGGGAAGATTTTTAAAAATGAATAAATAAACCTCTTTAAAGCTCAGTTTCCTTATCAATAAAATGAGTTTAATAAAAATTATCTTCAGTTGTGAGGAGAAATTATAATAGACATGCACACATATAAAGTCTCAAAAAAATTTAACTCCTCTGTTCCCTTTCTCAGAAGGATGAGCTCTGCTTGATCAAGAAAAGGAAGACATGGGATTTAAGAAACAAGAAATACAAAAAAGGAGGGCCACAGAGGAAATCACATCCCATCGCCTGGTGATGGTAACAATAGCCCAGGAATAACAACCATGTTAGAGCAGGAAGACAGAGAGCTAATGGAGAGATATCACTAACAAAATCAAATCTGGCAGACTGCCTGTCATGTTTGATGATAGCAAGAAGCTATAAATAAGCAATTGGTACATAGAGAAGTACATAAAAATTACAGCTACTAATTCCAGGATACTCAACAGCATACAATAAAAGAAAATGAAATAAAAACAGGCTGTATGGTTCAGGCGTAGATAACATTTACAGTCCGGATACTGTCTAAATGCAGTAGTGAGCTCACCAAATATATTGGGAGGATGGAAGGAGGACTGTGAGAGTGCCCAATCCTCACCTCCCAGAAACAGGAACCATGAGGGAAAGCTACAAAGTAATCAAGAAATAAAAATATAAGCATGTTTTTTGATAATGATGATAAATGCCAGAAGAAATAGCTAAAAGTCAAATCATTCTACAAACTGTACAAAAGCAAGACAATTGCATTTCCTCGTCCTGTGCATTTCCATCTCCAATCTCTCTTTCCCAGAGGAAACCACTTTCACCGCTCACTCTTTTCACTTTCACTTTTACCTTCACCTCGTATTTTCCACCATAAATAAATTTCTGTAAGAGACAGGGCCTTCCAGCCCATGGTAAGTAGTTAGTCCTTCTGTGTTGTTATCATGGTTACATGAAGCAAGTCATCTATGTCATGTTACAAACAGCAGGATGTGGGCACCTGGGTGGTTAAGGCAGTTAAGCTTCTGCCTTCAGCTCAGGTCATGATCCCAGGGTCCTGGGATCGAGTCCCACATTGGGTTCCTAGCTCAGTAGGGAGCCTCCTTCTCCCTCTGCCTCTGACTCTCTCTCTCCCTGTCTCTCATGTATAAATAAATAAAATCTTAAAAAAAAAACCCAGATGCATCAGGAGACACACCACTAGAATGAAAAAAGATCCCAAAGTTCTATGCAAGGAACCCTGTGCACTGAGAGTCAGCAACTGACACCTGCTCTACTCTACCTTCGGATATGGCATGGACAATAAACTGAAGGAAAAGGAAAAGGAAAAGGGAAGAAAAATTTTAAGATCTGGACATTCTTTCAACTTAAAAAAGATCAATAATCCTGAATTGTCCTTTTAAAAGAAAAGACAGACCTTGGAAATACCTGCTGTATTTCAAAGATGTCAGAAAATAATAGCTAACACAAAGTTAGGCAGGGGAAGACGGGTGTGGAACTCTGCCTATGTGGGTACGCCTGTCTGTGTTGGGGGTGCCACTTACCGAGAGGTAAGTGAGAATGAGCTGGTTGTTATCAGAAGAGGTTACTGCTGTGCCAAGGCCAATTCTGGACCCAAAGCTACAGAGGAAAGATACATTCCATACCTTACAATAGAACTCCTCTCATGAACCTACTGCAGCCTTCCAGAATGGAGGTCCTCTACAGCATGAAGGGGGAAAAAAATGACATCAAATCAAAGCTGGGAAATGACTTATTTTCTGTTCAAGAGTAGAAACACTGAATCTATGGGCTGCAAAGGCAAAAAGTGTTCTAGAGCCGAACAGGAATGACCACGCTGAATGTGCCTCTATTCACAGAACAGTTAGATGGAGACAAGGATGAAACCTAGAACCTTAGACTAAAAGTGCTCTGAAAAAGAGCATTTCTTAACTCCAGTGGGCTTTAACAGTGTTTCAAAAAGAAAGAAAAAATTACAAGACGTGAAAAGACCTATTTCCAAGAATTTGATGATTAGGGACCAGAGCAGGGCAGGCCTTCAACAAATCTGGTTAGATTTTTCTACATTACCGGTAAAACTATTCCAAAGCATGAATGCATCCTTAATCCATACCAGAGGAGTCTAGCATATGTTCTGAGATCCCCTGGAGTCACTTGAAAGTACATAAGAGTTCAGCTTTCAGGGAAGAGATTATGATTAATCCCTAGCTTAGTATGCTATTAAACTTATCCAATTTTTGCAAAACAAAATATAAATCACACAAGAAGTTGTCCTTTTTAGTTGCCGAACCCAATGCCATGTTGATCCTGTTAAAGACACAGGTGGGCCTTATTTTTGGGATCTTATGGGTCAGTCATGGTCACTTTTCTGTTGGAAAGCTTGGTCTGGCCAAGGTCAGCCTTGGAAGACCAGGAGAAGCAGACTCCTCACTGAGCAAGGAGCCCGAAGCAAGACTTGATCCCAGGACTCTGGGATCATGACCTGAACCAAAGGCAGATGCTTAAGCGCCTGAGTCATCCAGGCGCCCTTGTTATTAACAACTTTAGGAGCTACTGCTTGATAGAAACTCCTTATATCATAGGGAAACAGGAATTGAATGAGGACCGTGTCCTGCAGAACCCACTGCAATCCATAATAATAAAGCGGCAAGAGATGATTTAAACATCTTCCCACGTCTCTGTCAAGACAGAGGTCTAAGGAATTTACACTCAGAATGTAGAAGTGATCAGAGAAACAACAAACTATGTTGGTATCTTAATGTGAGTACTTTAAGCTGTTGAGACATTTTTTAATTCTATCACTAAGTTATGAAACATGATTTTGGGCTGCTTTTGAGTAATTAGGAGGGTGTTTTTCCTGAAATTCCCCATGTTTCTATAGTAAAAACATCTGTCCAACATCTGCCAAGAGTAAGAATGCACACATTGAGGAAAATTGCTTTTGTTCATGAAAAACAAACCTTCGGTGACAGTCAAAAAAAAAATTAAGCTTTTTTTTTCCCGTTGAAATTATGTTTTTGATTTCTGGCATTACAAAAGAAGTATTTAAAATGTAAATTGATTCACAGTGGTCCTGTTAACTGAGGCCAGCTGTGCAGATGAGAACGAGACATCATTTGTTCTTAGAGTACTCTTGTTTCCCTTCCTTGGTTCCCTCCACAGGCACCCTCCCAGCAAAAAACACATTATACTATCTGCTTAGTATCATTAAGTTGCAAACAAATGAAACCAATTCACAATTTACAGATCCCTGGGGGGAAATGCTTCCAATATTTCATAGTAGAGATCAAACTTTTAATCTATTAAAATGAAAAAATGTAGAAATCCTATGGCCTGGCAAAATTGTTTCTTGATTTCTACCCTCATCTGTCAACATCTCATCAGAGAAGTAGGACCACTAGGAAATTATGTATATTTATGTAGGAAATAAATACATATATTTGGGGCTTAACCTTATGCAATTGCAGGACTTTACTGCAAAGTCTTTGTGTAGCTGTTTCTGCCTCCGGTGCTGGAGCCTAAAATTCACAGGGCCACAATCAGGAAGAAAAAACTGAAGTTCTGTGGGGGAAGGAAGAATGAACTGGAACCTCAGAGTCTGAACCTGAAGCCAAAAGGGTGGGTGGGAATCTGCATAAGTCTCTTACCACCACTGAACCTCTCACTTGGGTGATTAGAATGTCCTACCAGAGAAGCATGCACTTATCATCGTGGAGCTAAACCCAGGAGTAAGAAAAGCTGCATTTGGAGATCAGGCTGGAGCAGGCCTGGAGGTGGCCTTGCTTCCTGCCACAGGCAATCACAGGAGCAAGTGGATAGGCTTCCAGGTGTGTGAGCCTCAAAATCATCCGGGTTGGTACCAACCATCCAAAAATAAAAAAGCACAGGGCTCCCGCTAACTTCCACTTTCCAAATCTCATGAAAAATGTCTCTTAGAGCCCATACTATGTAGGAACTGTGTAGGAAAGGGAAACCCAAGAAACACAGGTCCAGCTTGACGAAGTTGAAAAAATGCAAATCTGTTGAACTGCCCTAAAGAAAATATGGCCAAGGAATCGCGGACAGAATATCCATGTTATAATGTATTTATTAAAAATAGGAATAATTTAAAGGACCCTTAGCCCCTGAGCTATATCCATACAAGACATATTATAATTCCACAAATGAAGTTGAGAAACACACTAACATAGAAAGAGTTCTCAGCCATAGTACTGAACATAAACATGAGTTGTATGTACAGTATGGTAGCATATTTTTACAGCACATAACACAAGATATTACTAAATAGTTCCAAGTGAACACTTGTTCAATCAACATACACTTATCACCTACTATGCATCAAATACTCTTCTAAACACAAATGGTATAGAAAGTTTAAAAAACCCTGCCATCAGGGAGATTATATTCTACTTGAGGAGACAATGAAAAGTAAATAAATAAGTAAAGCAAGTCATGCTTGTGGTAATAAATGCTACAGGGGCAAGGAAATAGGAAGAATGAGCAGTGGGGAGGCCAGGAAAGGTCTCACTAAGGAGATGGTATGTAAGCAAAGATTTGAAGGCCATGAGGGCTAGATCTGTAGATATCTGGGGGAAGAACATTCTAGGCGCGAAACTAGTATGTACAAACCCCTGGGCATGAGTGTATGGTATGTTGGAAGGACAGCAACGAGACTAGTGTAGAAATAAATAAAGAGGAGTGCGATCATACTCAGGTTAAACAGAACCTTTAGGCCGTACTACAGCCTTGGGAGTTTCCTCAGAAACACAAGCCTCTGCAGAGTTTCGCGCAGGGAGTCTGCAGATGGAAACACATCCTCCGGGCTACCGTGTCAAGACGGGATTGCAGAGAGGCCAGAGTGCAAACGGGCACAGTTAGGCGTGGGTGGCCACTACAGGCATGCAGGTGAGAGACTGTACGGCTGGGCCCCAGAGGGTGATGATGAAGCCACGGGTGCAGAACACGTTTTCAAGGTGGAGCCTACAGGATTCTCTGATAAAACCATAAGAAAGAGGAGTCAAGGTCAACTCTAAGCAAAGCTTGTCAGCCTGAGCGACTGAAGCAGGAGAAGCTGTGAGAGTAGGAGACGGAGAGGGGACGAGTGTGGGACTGGTTAAGTCTGACGCACCCGACAAACATCCCACTAGAGATGTCAAGTGGCTTGTCTTTTTGAAGCCAGAATCTTGCACCCATATTAAAGACAGGCCTGGCTCCCGCAGCTGTAGCTTCCACTGGATGACCGTTGCGGTTGACCGGTCTACATGAAACCCCCAGTTCAAAATACTTCTTTTTTTTTTTTTTTAAGATTTTATTTATTTGACAGAGACACAGCGAGAGAGGGAACACAGGCAGGGCGTGCAGGAGAGGGAGAAGCAGGCTTCCTGCTGAGCAGGGAGCCTGATGCGGTACTCAGTCCCAGGACCCCGGGATCATGACCTGAGCCCAAGGCAGGTGCTTAATGACTGAGCCACCCAGGTGCCACGAGAAGTTCAAAATACTTCTAAGGCACCAACTTTGTACTTGGAAATAAGAAAATACAGCTGACCTTCATTTCTCAGTCAGCTTGCTTATACTACCCATATCAGAAAGCAAATTGGTCTTACACTGCCTACTTAACCATAAACACAAACACTGAGGGGAAATGAGATGGAATTTGGCTACTTAAACTAAATTAATAAAAAATAAAAGTAAAAAATAAAAAACCTCCTTGAGTTAAATCTTCTTTTTTCTTTCTTGTTAAAGATAACCAGTGGGGCACCTGGGTGGCTCAGTGGGTTAAAGCCTCTGCCTTTGACTCAGGTCATGATCCCAGGGTCCTGGGATCGAGCCTCGCATCAGGCTCTCTGCTCAGTAGGGAGCCTGCTTCCTCCTCTCTCTCTGCCTGCCTCTCTGCCTACTTGTGATCTCGGTCAAATAAGTAAATAAAATCTTAAAAAAAAAAGATAACCAGTTGTCTGGTTAAATTATTCAAACATTTAAATGTGCTGCTGTAGCTTATTTTTTTGTTTTGCTTTATTAGACTTACATGGGGAAGAATGTTCTAAAAGCCCTGTGCCATCATTCTCCTTTTGTTTTATAACAAACTTCTGGGTTTGTGAATATTAGTTTCTTGAAGTAAATTCACTGAAATTTACTATAGTGACTGAGCTCTAAGGTTCTAGTTTCCAATTGGGTGAATCTAATTTCACAGAAACAGTACAAGGCTAAATTATCTTCCCTCGAGGCACTTAAAATACAGAGGTTTCAAATATGGATGAATGGTATGAACAGCGAAAACACTTTTAAAAATCAGACACTTATGTTACTATTTTTTAAAGATTTATTCATTTATTTTAGTGGGGGATGGGGAGGAGCCGGGGGAGAAAAAATCCAAGCAGACTTCCTACTGGCATGGAGCCAGCTCGATCCCACACAGGGCTTGATCCCAGGATCCCAAAGCCATGACCTGAGCCGAAATCAGGAGCAGGAAGCTCAACCGACTGAGCTACTATTTTTAATTTTGTACTATCATTGCTTTAAATTAATTCTTGGGCAATTGTTCCCATTAATATGAAAGAGTCAGCTTGTCTTCCTTCCTTTTTTTTTGGTTCTCAGATATGAGAGACTGTGAAACTAAATAAATCATTATATATTCTACATGCAATTCTCTTGTGACAGCCTTTCAAAAAAGAATTAGGAAGCTTGAATATTAAATGCCAACAATCCATGACTAGGATAAGGTCAGTTTCAAGGATAAAGACATTTTTGAATTGAGTAGTTCGTAACACTCGCATAAAAACAATTTCAACAATAAGGCTTTGTTTATTGTGTATCTAATTTATGAAGAAAGTCATTGCCCTCCAGTAATTTCACTTAAAAAGAGAGAAAATATATACATTCTGTGTCTGTCTTCCTCTCCCTTCCTCCCTCCTGCTGTGTCTCTCACACACAGATGCACGCGCGTACACACACACACACACAACCACTGAACTGAATGTCAACAGCTTTTAAATTCAGATAAAACACACATTTTTTCAGATAAAACAAGCAAAGCCAGCCTGTTGATAATGTTCTGAAACCTTCCCTTGTGAAAACAATATCTATGTTTGCATTAGTATTGATTTTCCAAGTTTTAACCATTATCAATGTCACAAACCTTTGTGTGAATATGATTAACTCACACTAATTTTTGTATTTCAAATATTAAACCAACCTCACTAGACAACCCTTTTTGGGCCTAACAAAATTACACATATACTTGGGAGTAATTAACTATTCTTTATCCACCAGTTTCTCTGCATGTATTTAATAAAGCCCCTAAAATATGAATAGCTCTAAAAGCACACAGAACTGTCATTATTGTTGCAGAAACATGAACATTTACTGAATGTGGTAAGGTGTGATAATGCATTTTAGTTATATAGCAGTATACTCATATTTTTCAGGATGCACACTAGGGTGTGTATAATTCCTGGGTCTTTAAAAAAAAATTCTATAGAAAGGCATCACTAAAGGACATGGGCAAAATCTTGATAATAATGGGTGATATGTATGTGGAAATTCATTAACTGTTCTCTCTTGTGCATGTTTAAAAGTTTTCATAATAAAGAAAAATCAATCCACTGCCTTCTACCAATCAACACCCTCTTTATTAATAGTAATAAGAAATTTCAAATAGAAACATGATTCTCTAATAATGTGGTTCCTATATTGATGAATTCTAAAAATATCCTGATCTAGGCTGCATATCTAGGCTGACTGTGTCCAAACAGAGGGTAAGCAACATTTGGGGAAAGAATATTTTTTCTAGGTACTTTAGGCATCGCAGCATTTAATCCACACAACGATTGAAATTTCTGTATTGTTGATGCAAAAACTGAGACCTAGAAAAAGGTTAAATAACTTGCCAAATTCACCCAAATAATAAGTGCTGAAGTTGGGATGTAACTCTAGATTTGAGAACTTCTAAATAGTATTCCGTCTTAACCAGACTTGTGGGTCTTTAGGGTAAATTTCTGAAGAAATTTCAACCACCACCATTACTGTTAATAAAAACACTAATGCAGTTGTGATCTTGTGTCTTTGCTAGTAAAGGCCTTAAATGTTCCCTTATTAACGAAAAGAGAACAATTCTGAGGAGGCTTAACCATGTGTGCTCTTAATAAATGGCTCCAGTCCTGCCCATCTAACTTCAATCCCCACAAGTCCTTCCATATACACTGTGATGGTTAATTTTACGTGTCGGCTTGACTGGCCCATCGGGTGTCCAGACGTTTGGTTAGACATTATTCTGGGTGTGTCTATGAGGGTTTTCTGGATGAGATTCACATTTGAATCAATAGACCAAGTAAAGCAGATTCATCTGCTCAATGTGGGTGGGCTGCCTCCAATCCACTGAAGGACTAAGAAGAACAACAAGGCAGAATAAGAGAGAATTTGTTCTCTCTGCCTGATGTCTTCAAGTCAGGGCATTGGTTTTCTCCCACTTTCAGACGTGGACTCAGACTTGAATTTACATCATCAGCTGTCCTGGTTTTCAGGCCTTTGGACTCAGAATAGAACTGTATCAATAGCTCTCCTGAGTATTAGCTTCCTGACTACAGCTCCTGGGACTTCTCAGCCTCCATAACTGTGTGAGCCAAATCCTTATAATAAGCTCTCAATCTCTATATATATGTATATACATATATATATATATAATCTCTTATAATAAATCTCAATCTCTATCTTTCATATATATTATAATCATTAACAAAATACTATAGAAATATGTACATTAGGGGCAGTATCTGGTAAGATCCCAGACAGAGACGAGGAATATGTTATGGGAAATCGGACGAAGGGCAATCCTAGTCATAAAGAGGCAAAGACCTCACTGGATTTTGTTCATGGACTAGTGTTGTTTAGAAGGTAGAATTTGCAAGTGACGAAATTGCATATTTAGTTGAGGAGATTTCTAAACAAGTGTTTAAAGTGGGATCCTCCTCATGGCTTGTACTAAAATGCAGGAAGAAAGAGATGCAATAAAAAGGAATTATTCAACAAAAAGGAACTAAAACTTGAAGATTTGGAAAGCTCCCATCCTGCCCATTTTGCAAATAATGAAAGTGTGTGCAGAAGAGAACACCAAAGGTTGGATTATCACTCAGTAAAGGGATTATAGGATCGTATGTGTAGGGACACTGCCAGATTAGACTCAAAGCAAGGGAGACAGAGACAACTTCTAACCATAGCTATAAGAGTGGGACCATCTAGAGCCACAGGGGCTGGACTATCTGGAGCATTAAGGGTGGGATCATCACCCAGCAGAGCCACGGGGCAGGTCTGCCTCCCCAGGAAATCCAGAAGGTGAGGCACTGAACCAAAGGGAATTAATTGTGACCCTTGGGATTTGAGGGAGTTTACCTTGCTGAGTACTGGACTCCTTTGGGACCCATCATCCCCTTCCTCCCTCTGATTTCTCCCTTTTGTAATGGAAATGTTTATCCTACTCCTGTCCCACCACTGTACTTTGGAAGTACAAAACTTTTCTGGTTTCACAGTGTGATACTGTGATTTATAATAAGAAATACACATGTGGCTCTCATCCCAGTTTTTGGCACAGAACTCCTAAAAGCCTAAGAACTCACAGTGATGACAGCGACAAAGGCGTCTCTTATTATGTTAATGACGCGGCTTTTGGACCATGTCTCTGCAAGGGAGCTGGTTGCCAGGGGAACTAACCAAGAATAGAGGATTAGAACTTCAATCCCACCTCCTGATTTCCAGGAAAGGGAGAGGGACTGGAGGTTGACTCAGGCACCAATGGCCAATGATTTAATCAATTATGCCTGTGTAATGAAGTCATAAAACCCAAAAGGACAGGGTTTGGAGAGAGACTGATGAATGTGTGGAGACGTGGGAAGGTAGCATGCCCTGAGAGAGCACAGAATTCCCACACCCCTTCCCTTATCTTGTCCTTGGCATCACTTCCCTCTGTTCTGGAGTCACAGCCTTTTATCATAAAAGGTGATCTAGGAAGCAAAATGTTTTTCTGCATTCTGTGGGCTGTTCCAGCAAATTAATCAAACCAAAGGAGGGGGTCATGGGAAGCACTGATTTACAGCCAGTTGGCCATAAATACAAGAAAAAATCTGGGCTTACAATGGGCATCTGAAGGGCAAGGGTGGGGATGGCTCAGTCTTATAGGACTGAACCCCTAACCTGTGGGATCTGGTGCTATCTCTAGGTACCTAGTGTCAGAAGAGAGTTAAACTGTAGGACAACTACCCAGCTGGTGTCCAGAGAACTGCTTGTTAGTAATGTACACAAACACACCCGCATTGGAAATTGGGTCTCAGAACACTTTTTACATGGGTTCACTGCTGGAGAGGAATTTTGCCTCAGGATGGGCCATGCTATGCCTTGGGTCTCACTCATGCCTGCTTTAGATGACATTTAAATGAGACTTTGAACCTTAGGCTTTAGAGTTGATGCTGGAATGAGTCAGAACTTTTGGGAACTCGGGAATGGAATGAATATATTTTGCATGCAAGAAGGACATGGATTTTGGAAGGCTAGAAGAGTGCTGTGGACTAAATCAGCTCTATCCCTCCAGGATTCATATGTTTGAGCCCTACCTCTCAATATATAGTAGTTAAAGATGGAACTTTGGGGAGATAATTGGATTTCCACGATGTCACAAGGAAGGTACCTTCATGCTGGAGTGGGTGCCAAGGTGCTGTGAGATCGAAAAGAAGGGGACACACGGGCTCTCTCTCTCACCACCAAATGAGCACAGGCACGAGGGCATCCATCTGGAAGCCAGGAGGAGAGAATGCGCCAGACCCTGACAATGCTGGCACACCGGGTTTAGACATCCAGCCTCCGGAACTATGAGAAATAGATTTCTGTTGTCTGAGTCATTTTGTCTGTGATATTCCTTGTGGCAGCCCGAGTAGACTAAAGCATCCATCTACCTTCTGGCCATGGGCTCTGTTGTTTCTCTTGCATATGCCGTCCCTCTACCTAAAACGCCCTGATCCTCTGGAAAGCAACAACAACAACACTCATCCTTCAAAAGTCAGTTCGAATGTCATAGTCTCTGCAAAGCTTTCTAAGCCTCCAGAGAAAATTAAATGGTCTTGCCACCATGATGCCCTCAGCCCGCACTATACTCAATTCACACAGTGGGGGGTTTTTTCCCTCCTATTTTCTACAATTCTAATAAATCCTTAAATCCTAGGGTCTGTGCAATAAACAGTGAGCAGGCATTCATCTAGGCAAGTGGCAATGGAGGCCTGAACAATGACTGGGCAGAAGCAGCAGATAGAAGGAACTCATGCAAGGGAGGTTGAGGAAGTAACAAGCGGTAGGATTTGGCCACTGCCTCTGGAGGGTGTAATGGTTATTATTCTAACTGTCATTCTCTCTTGCTGTCTATTTTCATGTTCTCATCCTCCTCTACTGATTTTTTCTTCCAGGGCTTTAAACATTAAAACAAGCAAATTGGGGCCACTTGGTAGCTCAGTGAGTTAAATGTCTGACTCTTATTTCAGCTCAGATCATGATCTCAGGGTTGTGAGATAAATCCCCATGTCAGGCTCAGTGCTGGGTGTGGAGCCTGCTTAAGATTCTCTCTCTCTCCCTCTGCCCCTTCCCCCCTTTCTCTGCCTCTTAAAACACACACACACACACACACACACACACACACAGAGCCATAGAGAAGCTCACCTTTTAATCCCATCCAAACATCCTAATACAGTAGCTTTTCTCTTTCTACTAATGCTCAACCCATTGCTGTCTGGCTACTGGCCCCACCACTCTATTAATACGCTTAAAAGTGACCTCCAAGGGGCGCCTGGGTGGCTCAGTGGGTTAAAGCCTCTGCCTTCAGCTCAGGTCATGATCCCAGGGTCCTGGGATTGAGCCCTGCATCGGGCTCTCTGCTCAGCGGGGAGCCTGCTTCCCCTTCTCTCTCTCTGTCTGCCTCTCTGCCTAATTATGATCTCTCTGTGTCAAATAAATAAATAAAATCTTTAAAAAAAAAAGTGACCTCCTAATTGCCAAATACGAAGCATAAATTTAGTCTTTATTTTTCTAAATCCCTCTGTTTCATTGGACACTGTTAAACCCAGTCTCCTTGAAAATATCCTTTCCCTTGATTACTGGGTACACTGCAGGTTCTAGCCTCCCGCCTACTATCATTCTGGCCTCCTTTCACTTTGATCACTTAACGGTTTCCCCAGCATTTAAGAGTTATTTCCCTGGGCCATATAAAAATGATACCCCATCTGTTTCTAGCTTTAAAAAAAAAAAAAAAAAAAAAGATTTATTTATTTATTTATTTATTTGAGAAACAGAGAGGGAGGGAGGAAGAGAACACGAGCACGTGCAGATAGGGCTGAGGGAGAGACTCTCAAGCAGACTCCCAGCGGAGTGTGAGGCCCCAGGCAGAGCTCTATCTCACAACCTATGAGGTCATGACGTGAGCCAAAACCACGAGTCAGACAGCCAGGAGTCCGGTTACTCTAGCTTCTAGGTCATTTATCTAGGTACCTGCTATTTGAATGTCCTGAAGACAGCACAGTCTTGCCATGCCCCAAACTAATTAATAGATTCCCCCAATACAAATGCTGCTCTTATTCCTACATTATTTATTCCTATTGGTGGCCATGACATTCACATAAGACAGAAATCTGTGAATCATCCTTGGTGGCTTTCTTAACATTACTTCCCATGTCTGTCAGAACATGCTAATATCAATCATTTTCTTGATTCCTCTCTTCCTCTCTTCCCTTCACCCCCATATCCAACTGATCTCAGAGTTTTTCTGATTTAAATTCCCAACTACTTCTCAAGTCTACTCCTTTCTCTCCTAACTCATAAAATCTTGTTAAAAGAGAGCCTCTCTGCTTATCTCTATTTCAGTCTGGACTTCTAACTCCCCTCCCTACCTCTGTCATTCTCCCTTCAAATAAATCTATCACACCGCCACCAGCACTGCTGGCCTAAAAACACATATCCAACCATGCCTAAAATTCTGCAATCACACCTCAAAGGAAAAAGGAAAAAAACCTAATTTTTAGGATAGCACATGATGCTCTTCATGATATGGTCTAGTGGTTTCCAAACTTTTAAAAATAAGAACCTACAGTAACAGAAACACTTATGACTCACGCACATAAATTTAGGTAACTAAAACCAAGCTTATCGTGACTATGTGTAACATCCATTCTATTCTATTTCATTTTTAATCATCAGGCCATATTGACTTGAAAAGCACAGGTCTTCTATCAGCCTACCTCTGAAGTCTCATTTCACCACTTCCTAACACATACAAAACACTCAGGCAACACTAGACTGAGTGAATGTGTGAACAAAGGAATAACTCAGCGATATACAACAGTAAAGATGCCAAAATGTTACCATTTTGAAAAACCTGAGAAGCTGGAGAGCAATAATTTAAGATTCGTCCGACTAAATAAGAGTGACATTCAAAATCAAGCTGTGCATCAGTTATCCTTAGCCATGTGACAAGTCACCCCAAAACTTAGTGGCTAACAACAGCCTGATTTACTACTTTTCATGAATCTGTGAGCTGGCTGAGTAGTTCCTCTGCTGGTTTCACATGGGCTCACTCACACATTCAGCTGGTGACTCAGCAGAAAATAAAAGGGCCTGGATGGCTTCTCTCCCATGTCTGGTGTTTGGTGCTGACTCTTGGTTGGAGTGTGCCTCGGTTCTTGGCCCCGTAGCCTTTCACCTTCCCAGAAGCGAGATGGGCTTCTTACAATAAAAGTGACTGGGGAGCATCCATGAGGACAAAGGCAGGAGGTCTTCAAGAGGCCTGGGCTCTGAATTTCATACAAAGTCACTTCAAGCAAAACAAATCACAAGACCAGTGCAGATTCAAGGAGTAGAAAATACAGTCTACCCCAGACTCCTTAGTAATCAGCTTACAAATCCTCCTATTGCTATCAATCATCCCCTTCCATAATCAGGTATTCTCTTTTTCTCTTTGTCCTTTCCATTTTGACATCTATAATTTATGAATAAAGGGCAGGGAAGTTCTTAAATATGAAGACATAAAGAAGCAGAAAGGTAAGGAGGTTCTTTGGGTTTTGTTTGCTTTTTTTTTTTTAATATTTTATTTATTTATTTGACAGACAGAGACCATAAGCAGGCAGAGAAGCAGGCAGAGAGAGAGGAGGAAGCAGGCTCCCCACCAAGCAGAGAGCCCAACGTGGGGCTCGATCGCAGGACCCCGGGACCATGACCCGAGCCGAAGGCAGAGGCTTTAACCCACTGAGCCACCCAGGTGCCCCTGCTTTTGTTTTTAATCAACCATCAGTTGAAATCTGGTTTACCTAGGAATTTTTGATGTTGAGTTTTGACACCCTTAATTTGGGAGTACATAACTGAGTTCTGACACGCTAACCTTCTGCAAAAGTGTTTGGTTTGCACTCCCCTGGGGAAAAGTAAGTCCTTAAACACTGAGGCAAAAACTGTTTTGGAGGTATACACTGCTGGTTTCTCTTTCCTTAGTAGACTTCCCTCACTCAGACTGATCTGCCTGATGTCATAAGGATCATAAGACTTCTTGTCTTATAGACTATCTTCGGTTGGTCTCTGGTAAATGCACTAGCTACAGCCAAAGGAAGTGTGCACAGCCTGCTGGAGGCAGCTTCTCAAAATCTGCAAGTTCTGCCTATAGCTGTGATAAAAAGAACAGATTTCACATAGATCTCTAAAAACCAGGGACAAGGCAAAAGCAAAATGTCTAGGCTTGCCCAGTACCTTCGAAGATCTGCATGTTATTTAACACTCCCTGTTTCAATCAAAGTCTGTCTCAGTTTCTGAAAATGTTACAGAACCATATCAGAGATGCCCAGTTGTAAATGCCTCGTCCAATATCGACTTTCCCTTTACATTAATTCAACTGCCAAGTCAGCCGGTTGAAATGCTAAACTCTTAATAAAATACGTGTTCTCTTTTTTTAAGCAATGTATCAAAGAACAATTTAAGAATCTAATGCAATTTTGATCAGACAGTCTTTATGAATTTAGCTTCCATTATTCAACAAATGTTTGTCATATTCATTTATAAAAGAGTGTATGGTGAGTATATTTTCTGTGCCAGGCACTATTTCAAGGGTAAAGGAACAGCAGTGTGCAAAACAATGTTCCTGCCTTCTTGGAGCTGACATCCTACAAGAAAGACAGTGTGGAAGATATAAAGATCAGTTAGTCTCTTAGATTCTGGTCTCCAGGTGCCTCAGAGATTAGTTAGACAATGAGAAGTGTTACAAGAAGAAACAAAATATTCTTTACGACTCTAGAAGCAGCAGCAATTACTTCTCAGAGGCCGAACCAGAAAAAAAGTTTCAAGCCTTTAAACTGGACTTGAAGAACAGGTAAGACTCACACCTGCAAATGAAGCAGGAAGAGGATTCCAGGACAAGAGAAGAACATGAGCAAAAATGCAGGGTTGGAGAGTGGGGCTCATGATTCCATGTAGCAAAGGGTTGGTTCCAAGGAGGAGAAGAGTAGAAACAAAGTTTAAAAAGGTAAATTGTAGTCTAGAGCCAAACACAAGCTTTATAAACACTAGGGAAAAAAAAAATCCTCACCTACCGTTAGGTCCCCCAATAATGGGTCCGTGATTAAAGGAGCGAGACAGATATAAAGCGAAGGTCAAGCAAAGATTTATTTCGCACCAAGCATCAAGAATCTAACCAAACGTTCGGGGACGCACCTCTTATAAGAGAGGGCGACCTTTCTCTGTTTCACAGACTAGCTTTTAAGGGCAAAGGCCATGCGGTCGGGCCTGGCCACGCACAGGTGGCCAATGAAACTGTAACACACACAGGAAACTCCACAGTGATGCTAGGTGACCAACTGAATTACAATTTACCCTATAGTAGACATTTGACCAGTCTACCATATCTTGGTTAGAAGTGGCGCCCAAAAGGCTCCCAAAGGGCGGGGCCCATACTCCTTGATAGCTAGGGAGATAGTATGCATCCCCCCACTGATCGGATGTCTCCACCTGGCCTGACCCACCCTTGTATCTGGGCTTTGTTACCTGGAGCTGGTTTCCGGGACTTGTTTTTAAGTCAGTCCCCCTTGTTAAACAAGGTTGTTGTTTAACCTGGATGGGAGTGTTCTGGCTAAAATATAACAATATAAAATAGGTCCTTACACCTACCATGAAAAAGATTATTAAAAACAATACAAAGATGAAAGTTTGTTTACACTGTCCCTCATAAAATTCTGATCTTTCCCATGACAGCATCTGCAACAAAGAATCTGATTCTATTCTGGATCCCCGACCATAGACATCTTTTTTATCACCCCTCCTTCTTGCCTTCTGCCCCCCCATCTGGGCAAGCTGATAAGAAAGCTCTCCTGCTGCCTCCCTTGGAATCAGTGGGGAGGTTCAACCCATACAGGAACCCTCAACCGGGTCCCACCTCCTGACTGCCAAAAAGAACCCAACCCAGTCTCTTTCCCTGCTCTCTCTTGTCATTTTGGACCTGCTTGGGAGGTCTAATAAATCTTCTCATACATTTTGAGTGTGTGTGTGGCATCATCAGTCTTGTTAATGAAAATTCTGGATAAGTCCCATCCTGTATGGAGTGGCTGCAATAACTACTTTTTATATCCTTTTTAAAAAGGTAAAGTTTTTTTGGGGGGGGAGTGGGGGGACACCTGTGTAGCTTAGTCAGTTAAGCATCTGTCTTCACCCTCAGGTCATGATGCCAGGGTCCTGGGATTGAGTCCCATTTTGGGCTCCTTGCTTAGTGGAGAGCCTGTTTCTCTTTCTGCCCTCTGCTCCCCTTGCTTGTGCTCTTCCTCACTGTCAAATAAATAAATAAATGTAATGTTTTTAGGGGCGCCTGGGTGGCTCAGTCAGTTCAAGTGGCTGACTTCATCTCAGGTCATGATCTCAGGGTCCTGGGATTCAGCCTTGCATTGGGCTCCATACTTAGTGGGGATCTGCTTGTTCCTCTGACCTTCCCTCTGGTAGTCCTGTCGCTCTCAAATAAATAAAATCCTTAAAAAACAAAACAGGTAATGTTTTTAAACAATCTAAGACCTCTGCTCTGTTCTGTCCATTGTGAAATGCAGGAATTTGAGGCCAGACCATACAGAGTTCTTAAACGCTAAGGCCACTGGAACGTTAAAACTGTGTCTTCTGTAAAGGATCCACATTTTTGCATGAAACATTGGATAATACATGTAATCTAAATATAAAATAGACTCTTAGTAGAAGAATGTTCTCAATAGTTATTGCAATGCCCACAGATGGGTTGATACAATGAAAGTAAACCTGGGGGTTGGGAGGGGGGGAAGTATAGATATACATTTCCCCTAAAATGAGTAATGATGAGAATTTGGGCAAATTTTCACTTTTTCAGTAACTGTTTATCAAGTACTTACATATGCAGTGCACTCTGCTTTTGTCCCTGTAGGATGTAGAAACAGGTTTGTTTTTTCCTATAGTTACTTTGCATGCAGACCTAAGACATGCATTCAAACAGGTGCACCTCAGGTGGTTAATTTGCCTAACCAAAGATGAAATGAACTGATCAGTGATGAAAATGAAGTAATTGTCACTTAGCCCATAATGAGTCACTTATATGCAAGCCATTCAAGGGGTACTGGGCTCTATTCTGGGATGCATTTCATGTACAAGTCATTCCTTGCAGAAAACAAACTGCATTGAAATTTCTAAAAGATGGTAATTCTAGATGATGAATAGCATTTTTCTAAACTACCAAATAAAAGCTTTTATGAGGCTACTGACATGATTCTCATAATTGAATATATTTGACAGTCAGAGTATTTTATCTTTGATGGTATGTTACACCCTTATGAAAATTTTCTGGTTCTGTGGAATGAACCAGTATCACCTTCTAAAATATGAAATATTTAAAAATGCCTTTTCTAATAATGCAATCTAGAAAATAAAGTGTCTTCATTTATGAACATATTATCAAAGGAGGGTTCTCAATTACTATTAGATGGGAGGAATACAATTAGGCTGGACAAAGGAAGAATACAGGAATTAATCAAAACATCAGATGTATTCACATATATGCACCTGGAATAATTTGAGTATTTTCTCTCTGTGAATGCAAAGACATTAAATAATTACCAAGAATGAAAATTACCAAAAGATTATGCTAATCCCAATTCCAAATAAAACACAAGCATTTAAGGAGAAGCCTAAATAACATCACCAGAATCTGTGGTGATACAAGAGTATTTATTACAGAACTGAAAGTTAAACTGCTTAACTTAGTCAACAACATTGATAAAAATGAATATTATCAAATTACTTATCAAGTTTCCATGAGAAGTGGAAAAAGTTGTCAAAACTGACTCAAGCCATTTGGTACATGGTAAACAGTGAGCTGACACAGGGAAAGCATGTGAGGAACTTGTCATTATCCTTTCTGCGGGGGACAAAGACCTTCCTCTGCCCTTTGGTCCTTCTGTCTGGATTCAGAATCAGACTGACATGAGACAGATTAGCTGGGGGAAAACCAAGTTTAATAGCATATGTAAGGGGAATCCACACAGATAGGAAATTCCAAAGTCAGTGAGGCAACATGAAGTTTATATGAGCTAAGGAGAGGAGGAGGGTCAGAGGACATAATAGGGAGGAAAGCTGTTAGCAGGGAAGGGGAAAGATGTATTGGAAAATCATAGGTTGCCCTATTACGTAGGCAAGTTTCTTAGGTAAAGGTGAGTCTGTTAATAGCTCTCTTCCTAGTAAAGGCTCTTCTCTCCAATGCAAATTTAGACAGTTGAGGACCAAGCAGAGAGATTTTCTTGCATCTGCCAGGTTTTGATTACTTTCAAATCAAAATAATGTTCAATGCCAAAGTGGCCCATCTTGGGGCCACATGCGCTTGACCCCTACACTTTCAATGGCAATGATAATTCCAAACATGAAATAATTGCCACCCATTACATGACAAATCTCTTTCTACTGTGGACACATTTGTCAAAAAGAAATAATAATCCTTTGACAAAAGCTTCCTAAGTGTGGAAGTGTCCATGACAAATAGCTCTCAAAGGAAAAGAGAAAGTGTCTAAAAGAAGGAAGGATTTGCAGAAAATGAACTGACTTTCTAAAGGAACTAGGGTGCAGATGTGTAAATGCTTTCTTGTAGCTATAAATTATAATACAGAAGAAGCCACATTTCTTCCCATCATTTTAAAGCCAGCAGTCCCTTGCCAGTCTGTCAAGAACGATCTTCAACTTGTGTAAACCTGTGTAAAGGCCCTCAAAGTCAAATATAGACAAAGAAATAATGCTGGCTCTGTGCTTTGGCCTTTAGGCAACAGTTAACTCACAACTTCAAGTTCATAAAATATTCTTTCAACAAATATGCTAAGTGTTTACTATGTATCAGGTTCTGTCCCTGACATTCCAAACACATCCAAAACACGAAATGAGGAAGCTCTCTGAACCAGCACGCTTTCTCACTTAGATTTCTACAGCAGGCTTCTTACTCTCTGCAATGACTATTTCCATCTCCTCAAACTGCCAAGGCCCTCTTCATCTCACTCTGGAAATCACCCCGCCTCCTATTCTGCAAAACAATTGGGAACCATGAAACACCAACTCCCCTGGCTTCCTGCAGCTAAGCCAGCATCTTTACCTTCCTGATCCTCACCCCACAGCCCATTACAAATCCGGTCACTTTCAAACATCCTACCTACAATCTTAGGCTATCAATATCCCCTCTTTATCTTGTGCACTAAATAACTCTCTCTTTCCACTGAAATCCTTTACCTTGAGTATTTGTTTATCTAAATCAAAATCCCCTATTTAAAACACACACACACACATACACACACACCAAGGCCCACATCACCCTCTCTTGCCTCCCTTCTCCCCAGACCAACTTCTTTAAGTGGTACAAAATTCTCTCTTCTCAGCTTCCTTATTTCACCAGTCTGCTCATTCTAATATACCCATCCATACACCCTCTCCACATCCCAAAAGTTATTTTTGATAAGGCCATCAATTACTTTTATGCTACTAAGTCTAATTAACACTTTTCATTTGTCATCTTACTCAAAAATAGTCTTTATTTCTGTATTATATCCTGTAAATATGTCCACAGCCTTGAAATTCTTCCCTGGGCTTCTGTCACACCATGTCACCTCATCTAATTTACCTTCTCCAAACTTGCTTCCCTTTCTCTACTTATTCTTCACATACTGAGGATCCTGGGAACCTAATACCAAACCTTTATCCTCCCCAAACTCTTCTCTCTCCATCTGGTGAACATTACTCCCATATTTTCAAATGTTATCATTATTACGACGGCCCCAGAAATTACAGATCCTTCCTCACACTCTGTCTCAACTGCAGAACTGTATTTTGCACAGCCAAATTGGTAGAGCCTTTTGGATGCTACATAGACTCTCAAAGTCATTATGCCCAAACCAGAGCCATCATCTTTCCTATAAAACCTGCTCTTTATTTCAGGCACCTGGGTGGCAGAGTCCGTTAAACATCCCACTCTTGGTTTCAGCTAAGGTCATGATCTCAGATCATGGGATAGAGACCCAGGTAGGCTCCATGTTCAGGAGTCAGCTTGGGATTTTCTCTCTCCCTGTCCCTCTGCCCCTCCTCCTCCTCCCACCTCTGCTCATGCCCTCTCTCTCTCTCTCTCAAATGAACAAATAAATCTTTAAAAAAAATAAAAAGAACTTTTTCCCATGGTGGGCTCTGTACTAAGCTGGAATCTGCTTGGGTTTCACTCTCCCTCTTCCTCTGCCCCTACCCATCGGCTCGCTCGCTCTCTCTCTCTCAAATAAATAAATCTTAAAACAAACAAATAAACAACAACAACAAAACAACTGCTCTTCATCCAGTATTTCCTTATTGCACTAAATGGCACCACTACCTATCAGATAATTGTGAAAATACAGAGGTGTAGGCCCTGGCCTCTTTTTTATTTTTAATTTTTTAAAAATTATTTTTATTAACATATAATGTATTATTTGTCCCAGGGGTACAGGTCTGTGAATCATCAGGCTTACATATTTCACAGCACTCACCATAGCACATACCCTTCCCAATGTCCATAATCCAACCACCCTCTCCACACCCCCCAGCAACCCTCAGTTTGTTTTGTGAGATTAAGAGTCTCATGGTTTGTCTCCCTCCCGATCCCATCTTGTTTCATTTTTTCCTGCCCTACCTCTCAAATTCCTCATATCAAAGAGATCATACGATAATTGTCTTCCTCTGATTGACTTATTTCACTTGGAGTAATACCCTCTACTTCCATCCATGTCATTGAAAATGGCAACAATTCATTTCTTTTGATGGCTACATAGTATTCCAGTGTGTGCGTGTGTGTGTGTGTGTGTGTGTGTGTGTGTGTGTATACCATCTCTTCTTTATCCATTCATCTGTTGATGGACATGTAGGTTATTTCCATAGTTTGGCTATTGTAGAGATTGCTGCTATAAACATTCATGTGCACGTGTCCCTTCGGATCACTATGTTTGTATCTTTACGGTAAATACCAGTAATGTGATTGCTGGGTCGTAGGGTAGCTCTACTTTCAACTTCCTGAGGAACCTCCATGCTGTTTTCCAGAGTGGCTACACCAGCTTGCATTCCCATCAACAGTGTAGGAGGGTTCCCCTTTCTCTACATCCTCACCAACATATATCATTTCCTGACTTGCTAATTTTAGCCATTCTGACTGGTGTGAGGTGGTATCTCATTGTGGTTTTGATTTGAATTTCCCTGACGCCAAATGATGTGGGTCACTTTTTCATGTGTCTGTTGGCCATCTGGTTGTCTTCTTTGCAGAAATGTCTGTTCATGTCCTCTGCCCATTTCTTGATTGGATTATTTGATCTTTGGGTGTGGAGTTTGATAAGTTCTTTCTAGATTTTCGGTACTAGCCTTTATCTGATATGTCTTTTGCAAATATCTCCTCCCATTCTGTCAGTTCTCTTTTGGTTTTGTTGACTGTTTCCTTTGCTGTGCAAAAGCTTTTGATCTTGATGAAGTCCCAATAGTTCATTTTTGCCCTTGCTTCCCTTGCCTTTGGCAATGTTTCTAGGAAGAAGCTGCTGTGGCTGAGGTCAAAGAGGTTGCTGCCTGTGTTCTCCTCAAGGATTTTGATGGATTCCTATCTCACATTGAGGTCTTTCATCCATTTGGAGTCTATTTTTGTGCATGGTATAAGGACATGCTCCAGTTTCATTCTTCTGCATGTGGCTGTCCAATTTTCCCAACACCTTTGTTGAAGAGACTGTCCTTTTTCCATTGGACATTCTTTCCTGCTTTGCCAAAGATTAGTTGACCGTAGAGTTGAGGGTCTATTTCTGGGCTCCCTATTCAGTTCCATTGATCTATGTGTCTGTTTTTGTGCCAGTACCATACTGTCTTGATGATGACAGCTTTGTAATGGAGCTTGAAGTTCAGAACTGTGATGCCACCAACTTTGGCTTTCTATTTCAACATTCCTCTGGCTATTCGGGGTCTTTTCTGGTTCCATATAAATTTTAGAATTATTTGTTCCATTTCTTTGAAAAAAAAATTGGTATTTTGATAGGGATTGCATTAAATGTGTAGATTGCTTTAGGTAGCATAGACATTTTCACAATATTTGTTCTTCCATTCTGTGAGCATGAAACGTTTTTACATTTCTTTGTGTCTTCCTCAATTTCCTTCATGAGTACTTTATAGTTTTCTGAGTACAGATTCTTTGCCTCGTTGGTTAGGTTTATTCCTAGGTATCTTATGGTTTGGGTGCAATTGTAAGTGGGATTAACTCCTTAATTACTCTTCTGTCCTGCTGTTGGTATATAGAAATGCAACTGATTTCTGGGCATTGATTTTATATCCTGACACTTTACTGAATTCCTGTATGCGTTCTAGCAGTTTTGGAGGGGAGTCTTTTGGGTTTTCCAAGGAAAGTATCATATCATCTGCAAAGAGTGAGAGTTTGCCTTCTTCTTTGCCGATTCAGATGCCTTTAATTTCTTTTCGTTGTCTGATTGCTGAGGCTAGGACTTCCAGTACTATGTTGAATAGCAGTGGTGATAGTGGACAGCCTGCTGTGTTTCTGACCTTAGGGGAAGAGCTCTAAGTTTTTCCCCATTGAGAATGATATTGACTGTGGGTTTTTCATAGATGGTTTTGATGATATTAAGGTATCTACCCTCTATCCGTACACTGTGAAAAGTTTTGATTAAGAAAGGATGCTGTCCTTTGTCAGATGCTTTGAAAGCATCATATGGTTCTTGTTCTTTCTTTTATTAATGTAGTGTACCACATTAATTGTTTTGAGGATGTTGAACCAACCTTGTAGCCCAGGAAAAAATCCCACTTGGTTGTGGTGAATAATCCTTTTAATGTACTGTTGAAACCTATTGGCTAGTATTTTGGTAAGAATGTTTGCATCATGTTCATCAAGGATATTGATCTGTAATTCTCCTTTTTTTTAAAATTTTATTTATTTATTTGAGAGAGAGAGGTCACAAGTAGGCAGAGAGGCAGGCAGGGTGGGGGGGAAACAAGCTCCCCGCTGAGCAGAGAGCCCAATGCGGGGCTCGATCCCAGGACCCCGAGACCATGACCTGAGCGGAAGGCAGAGGCTTAACCCACTGAGCCACCCAGGTGTCCCAAATTTCTGTTGTTCTAAGCCACCCAGCTTGTCGTACTTTGCTACCGAAGCCCTAGGAAACTAAGTAATTAATTAAAAAAATTTAAAAAGTAAGTAATTAAGAAAATAATCAGAGACAGATGAATTGAGCACCTGGACAAGTGGACAAACGGCAGAATCATCGTTCTTGCCTTTCTGTCCCATCATCCCTGAGACCCACTGCACTGGAGGCCCAGGCTCTCTGACAAATGAGCCAGACTCAGGGCCCTCCAGCCCCCACACCAGGCTCATGAGGCAATGAGGACCTCCCAGACAGGGGAACAGTCCTGGCAGCTCCTTGGTGGGTATCCAATCAGTGGATAAGGACAGACTTGCTCGGAAAAGGCCATTTTCAGTAGGATATTTTGGCCACTGTTTGCTCCTTTGGTGAAAAAGAAATGTGTTCTTATAATGCATTCCACACAGCTGATTATGGCATAACTCACTTAATATTAAATAGCATTCTTTCTTCTCCTAAGTCAGTATGCCATGATGAGTCTGAAAATGCTTTCAAGGCCAACTCAGAGAATGGTGTGTTTTCACCTGTGCTTTTTAAAGCATGCAGCAATAACACACATTTACTCAATTGGTGGAAAGAAAGTATTTTTCCTGTCAGCTTTTGTATGCTCAGTGATTACAGAACTGCCAACATTATTATTCTTGCCAGTTCACACAATTGCCTGACAAGCTCTTATCCATTTGCATTTTTCAGTGATTTTCCAACAGTGTAATTGGGAAGGGAAGCTTTAAGATTACACAAAAAATGGACAACTAAAGAAATCTATGGATGCTGTCTGTATTATTTTGAATTATTGTAGCTGCTGTCTTATTACCACCAACAGACCTGAATTCAAATACAATCAGAGCCATTTGTTAAATATGAATAAAAATGTAGTATACCTATTTTGATAGGCTTGGCACAATAGCATTAAAAAAGGTGATCTTGTTATTTCTGCCAAAAAAAAAAAAAGAGCATTGGAAATATTCATATGCTACCTCTTGAAATATCTTTAATAAATTTTTCATGGTATTTTTATTATTAAAAGAATAAAACAGTTATTTAGAGCTAAAAATTCAGAGATTCTTTAGGTTGAAACTGATATGAAAAACATATCTAATGATAATAATTGAGTGAACTTCAAAACTCTATAAGGATTCTGACAAAAAGATATTTGCATCCTTAAGAAGCTACTACATGGGATACCAGGTGGCTCAGTTAGTTAAGCTGCTGCCTTCGACTCAGGTTATGATCCCAGGGTCCTGGGATCCAGTACTGCATCAGGCTCCATGCTCAGCGGGGAGCCTGCTTCTCTCTCTGCCTCTGCCTGCCACTCTGCCTGCTTGTGCTCTTTGTCTCTCTCTCTCTCTTTCTCTCTGATAAATAAATAAAATATTAAAAAAAAAAGAAGAAACAACTACATGAGCCACTTTCATCAATATTTTCTTCAGAGGTCAAAATATAGTAATATTCTCCCAAAAGACTAGGAGTCTGAAAAACAGACGTAAACGCACTTACTCCTCATGAAAACAGTATAGAAAATTGAAATCAATCCCTCCCAATTTATATAAAATAGGTCTTACTTGCAATTCCATTATCAAGTCTATAAAAGTACTTGGATATTTGGATTGGATAACTGCGTTTGTGAAAAATAAGGGACTCCTAGGGGTTTACCACCTCTGTAGGTGGCAAATGATCCCTCTTACCCAATTTTCCGCTGCAAAATTATCAGTGGGGTGGTTCTAAGGTTTTTAACCCTTCTGAGTCATTAATTTATTCAAACATATCTAAAAATCCATATGCATTAAGCATTGTCTGTATTTAGAAAAAATAAGTGGTCATGTAAATAATTTTTCAAAAGTAGATAGAACCTGGTGTGATTAAAATAAAAATATTTTTTCAAAAGTTAAAAAAATTCACTATAGTTTTTAAATCTGTTTTCTCTGTCCCCAGATTAAAAGAGCAGTAACTGTCATGTCCCCACACTAAATTATCTCAAAACTACCTACAATCAATAATAACTACCAATTATTGAATGCTGACTATGTTTCAGGAATTGTGTTAAGCACTCAATCATTATCTCATTCAATTCTCATATCAGTGCTTTGTGGTATTAAATAAATCACAAATTAGTGGCTCCAGCCAGAAAGGTTATTCTCTCAGTCATATTTTCCCAAAAAAATGGGGCCAGAATTCTCCTCCTCTCCTGCCCTGTAGAATATCACACAGCCACTGGTAGTGTGCTGGAGCTGTCCATATGGGTCCAGGCAATCATGAATATCCAGCGATTCTGCAAGCCAGTTGTTAAAATCTGGTCATTTGAACTTGGCCATAGCGGGAATACTCACACCATTGAAACTGGTAAGGGCTTCTTCCCTCACAGTTTATCAGCACACCACTGAATACAGCAAAAGACTTCAAGTATTATTCCGTCTCACTTTAGTTCAAATGGTTCAAAGGTAATCTATCTCCTCAAGAAGATTTGAAAGGGGTCACAGAATCATTTGAAAAGCAAAGAAGATTTATCTGTGGTATGAATTCTAATATCCCACTTCTCTTTCCTGGTATGCTGAGGGCTTTGAAAACACATAACTAGCTTTTCATAATGTCCACCATTTAACCTCAAAAGCCAACAGAGTAAGATCAACACCTTCTTCCCTAAGGCGTATAATCTCCAAGTAAGCTCAGGCCATAAAACCCACCCTCATATATTATACTTTCAAAATTTTTACTGCTCTGTATTTATCCCTGAAGTCAAAAAGATTTTTTGCCTCAATCATAAAATATTTGATGATGGTCAGAGTCCAAAGTATGTAACACAGGTTGTTCAATTTCTCTGCCACGTCTCATGGCTGCCATCTGCTCAGAGCTTCATGAGAGGCAGAAACATTGAAAATGACCTGCTGACTAGGACCAATGTCACTGCAACATCAGCATTTTAAAATCTTCCCCAAAGGTCCTCCCTTAGTCAACTCAAGTCATTTTTTATAGATATGCTTATTGTTAAAAGGACATTATTTAACTATGGCTTCATGCTACTATAAATTTCTGAAAACTGTTTTGGTTTTTAAATGAGACACACCATGTGCTCACTCATCCAGATGAAGGGAGATGCTCATCACAGCTCAGTGGGCTGGATGAGTTTAGCAAGATGCATCCTGTCCATCAATATCCCCCCAGTCTACTCTCTCTGGTGTTTTTTTTTATGCACAAGCTATGTTTTGTTTTTCTTTTCATGATTAATGAGGAGTAGCTTTAGCACAAACAAAAACTGCAGAAAACCACCCATTCATCAACGAGCAGTATTCTTCAGCAGCTTTGTCGTTAAATAGTAACTTGCTTAACAGAGCAAAAGAAAGACATTTTGGAAGTTGAAGTATTTATTTAATGACAGTAGGGAAAAAAATAACTATTGTAAAATCCCTAGAATAAGAATGAAGAAGGAATCAATATATACTTGAAACATGTTTTAATAAATAATAAATAATTTAATAAATAATGCTCTGATGGGCAAGACCCATCAGACTCCCAATCTCAACCAAGACAGATTTAACAGATCCAGGATTACCCCTCCTGCTGTACCAACAGCAAAAGGAGTGTGTGTGTGGGGGGGGGGGGAATATATATATATAGATAGATAGATATACACACACACATATATGTATGTAAATTTCAGGTGCTAAACAACAGAAATCACAGGACTTTGGTCCATGAGAGAAGGTAAACAAATGAGAGAAATCTCGCAATTGACCCAGATTGTTTCATAAGGGCCTTTTTAGAACCAAAGTGTTCAAGGCTGGAATGAGGCAGAGAAGTGTTTCCACTGAGATTAACAGATAGAGATCAGAGATGAGAGAAGTGAAGGCACCCAGAATTTGAAGGAAAAAAAGAGATCCATTTCAGAGAATGTTCTCCAGAAATCAATGTAAGAGTCCCCTTAGATCTTTGGTTCAAAACTAAATTACAAACATATGCAGTGAGATTACATGAAACTAGCAAAAAATGTTGGGGAGAGAACAACTACTTAGAGTTATATAAACAGAATAACCACCAGGAATGGCATAAGGCTGAGAGACATCTGAGTTCTGACCAACTGAGTGGAGAGTCCTTCTTAAACACCTGGCTTCATTCAGAAAAGACTCCAAAAAGACAACTATGGAAGAGTGGGGCTAGTTCAGCAAAACCTGCTTTAAACTGGTGGTAACAAAGCTTGAAAAAACCTCAGTGGAAGCAAGCTGATATCAAATATGTTAAGGATTTGACATAAAAGTCAATACACTTTAAAGAAGAAAACAAAATCCAGAATTCAAAATATCTAGTATCCAATAAAAATGTTGTAGACATGCAACAAAGCAGAACAAACCCATAATCGGGAGAAAAATCAGTAAACAAAAACAGAACTAGAAATTACAAAGATGATTCAATTAATAGATGAGGACACGGAAAAACAGCATTATAAGTATGTTTCATGTTCAAAGATTTAAAATAAAACATGAGTATATGAGGAAACAAATACTTTCAATAAACAAATGGAAACATATAAAGGAAACAAATGGAAATTTTACAGCTAAAAAATATAATGAGATAAAAAATTTACTGCATGGGCTTAACCAAAGATCAGAGACAGAGGAAGAAAAAAACAATGACTTTCAAGATCAGGCAAAAGAAACAACACAAACTGAAACACAGAAAAGGAAAAAAAAAAAACAAAAACAGGTTAAAAAAACTGAACAGAGACTCAGTGAGCCTAAGACAATATCAAACAGTCTAACAAATATGCAACTGGAGTCCCAGGAAAGAACAAATGACAGGATGGGGCACAAAAATATCTGAAGGAATATTACCCAGGAATTCTCAAAATTTGATTTGAAATATAAACACAGATCCAAGAAGCTCACAAACCAAAAGCAGAATAAACATAAAGGAAATCACACCAAGATACATCATAATCAAATTGCTGACAATGAATAATAAAAAGAAAATCCTTAAAGCAACCAAGTGAGGAAAAGATCATACATAATAGGGGAAAAGAATAAAATGACCTTTGCCTTTTCATCAGAAACAAGCCAGAAAACAAAGAAATGATATCTTTAAAGAGCTGGAGAAAAATGTCAATTTAGGATTCCACACCCAGAGAAAATCTTCATTAAAAAAAATGAAAGTGAAATAGACATTGTCATACAATACAAGCTGAGACAATTTGTTGCCAGTAACAAGAAATGTTAAAGTTGGGGCGCCTGGGTGGCTCAGTGGGTTGGGGCCTCTGCCTTTGGCTGGGGTCCTGATCCCAGAGTCTTGGAATTGAGCCCCGCATCAGGCTCTCTGCTCAGCAGGGAGCCTGCTTCCCGCGCTCTCTCTCTGCCTGCCTCTCTGCCTACTAGTGATCTCTGTCCGCCAAATAAATAAATAAAATCTTTTAAAAAAATTTAAAAAAAAGAAATGTTAAAGTTCTTCAGATTGAAAGGAGTGATAGTAAACTCAGACCCTACATAACAAGAGGAACATTAAAAATAGTAAACAATGGGTAAGTATAATTTATTTTCCTTATTTTTAATATATCTTTAAAATATAATTGAATCTTGAGAGTATAATTCATAATGAAGGATCATGAAGTATATAAGATAAGTAGAAGCAAACATGACAACAAAAAAACAGAGCATAGGAGAGAGTAAATGGAAATACTATGCTGTTATAAAGTATTAAAATTATACATGAAGATATATAATAATATTATTCAGAGGTAGATTATAGTAAGCTACAGATGCTTAATGTGTCCTTGGTTACCATTTAAAAAATTCACACCGTTGTAGCTAAAGTCCAATGGAAAAGATAAAATAAAATACTAGCAAATAATAAATAAGGTTTAAAAAAGAAATAAAAGTGAAACAAAGATTGTATCAGACAAGAAGAAAACTAATAAGACAGTAAACAAGTACAAATATATCAGTAATTGCATAAAAATTATTCACAAATTAAAATGCAGATATTGTCAAGCTGAATTAAAAACAATAAGATCCAGCTTATTTGAAATATAAAAAGAGGTAGTTGATAAAAGGTTGGAAGATAATTTATGTAAGCACTGACTATAAGAAAACAGGAATAGCTTCATTAATATCAGAAACAACAGACATTAGGATAAGGATTTTAGAAGTAAATTAGAAAAGGATATATCATATGATAACAGAGTTAACCCATAAAAAAAAAATCCTACCTGTGATTGCAAATAATTGTTAATCTTCAAATGAAGCAAAACTAACAGAATTGAATGGAGAAATTGACAAATCTACAATTATTCTTGAGGACTTCATGGATCATCTCTCAGTAATTCATAATAGAATAGACAGAAAATTAATAAAGATGTAGAAGATTCAAACATCCTTATATACCAACATACATGGATCACCATATCAGTGCAACCAACAACATTCTTTTCAACTACACACTAACCAAATAAAGAACACTAACCAAAATAAATCATATATCAGGCCCCCAAATTTAATATATTTAAATGACTGAAATTATTCAAAGTATGTTTTCTTATCACAATAGTATTATATTAGGAATCAATGACAAAAATCTGAAAATCAAAATATTTGGAAATAAAGCAAAAACACTTTTACCACTCATGGGTCAAAGAATAAATGACAAAGGTGATTAGAAAATATTTCAAGTTTATAACTAAAAAGATAATTGAGAAGATAACATGAGAATTTGCAGAAATTAGCAGATAGAACATTATGGTTTTAAAGTTGATGATAAAAAAAAGGAAAGATGTAAATTATTCATCTAAGCATCCACTATAAGAAGTTAAGAGAGCATGGCGATTCACAGACCTGTACCCCTGGGGCTAATAATACATTATATGTTTATAAAAAATAAAAAAAATTTATTAAAAAAAAAGAAGTTAAGAGAGCAAAGTAAACCCACAGTAAGACAAGGAAAGAAAATAATAAAAATAAAGGTTGAAATCAATTAAATAGAAAACAGAAAAAAAAAAAGCTGAATGAAACCAAAAGTTGATTCTTTAAAAAGATCAATATATTGAAAACCTCTAGCTACTGTGATCAAACTAAAGGATAAAACACAAATGACCAGCATCATAAGTGAAAGAGGCAATATAACTAGAGAACTTTCAAAATTTTAAATAAAAAATTATATGAATAGTGTTATGCCAATAAATTCAACAATGCAGATGAATTGGACAGAATCCTTAAAAACACAAATTAAGAAGTAACAGAATATCAGAATAGCTCCACATGTGTTTAAAAAGAAACGGCTTAGTAGTTTAAAACTTTCCAATAAAGAGAACTCCAGACACAAATGTCTGTGCTGGGAAATCCCATTAAAAGTCTAAGGAATGGGATGCCTGGGTGGCTCAGTTGGTTGGGCCACTGCCTTCAGCTCAGGTCGTGATCCCAGGGGGCTGGGATTGAGTCCCGAGTTGGGCTTCTTCCTCGGCAGGGAGCCTGCTTCTCTCGCTGTCTCTGCCTGCCTCTCTGCCTGCTTGTGTGTTCTCTCTCTCTCTGGCAAATAAATTAAAAAATCTTTAAAAAAAAGTCTAAAGAACAAATTATATCAATCTTACAAACTCTCTCAGAAAAGGGGGAAGTAGAGAACAATCCCCAATGCATTTTTGAGTCCAGCATAACTGTGATATTACAGTAAACAAATAAACCCATTGGGCAATATTTTTGTTAACATATATATATAAATCCTTAACAAATAATAAATTAAATCCAGCAAAATATAACAAATATATCTGGGATGAAAGAACCCCAAGAATAAAACACTGATTTAATATTAAAAGATTAATCAATGCAATTCACCACATTAACAGAATAAAGGACCAAAAAAAATCATATAATCATGTCAACAAATACAAAAAAAAAAAGCATTTTACACCTTCAACTCCCATTAATGATAAAAACGCTCAGGAAATGAAGAATTAATGGAAACTTCCTCAATCTAATTAAGGGCATCTATGAAACCCTGCAGTAAACATCATACCTAGTGATAAAAGACATAACACTTTCCCCATAAGATGAGAAACAATGTTTACTCTCATCACTTTCATTCAACATTGTTATAGCTAATGTAGCTAATGTACAAAGACAGGAAAAGGAGGGACAGCCACAAGGGCTGGAAAGAAAAAAGTAGACTATCTTTATTTGCAGATGACGAGATTGTGCAGATAATTCTAAGGAAGCCATAAAAAATTTACTAGAATTCATTAGTGAATTTACCAAAGCCATATGACACAAGGTCAACATAGAAAATAACTTTTATGCACACACACATATACATATAATAGTAATAAGAAACTGGAAAGTGAAATTTAAAATTACACCATTTAACTGGAGATCCTATGGTGTCTTTTTTTTGTGTTTTTTAAGTAATCTCTACACCTAACATGGGGCTTGAACTCATGACTAGCAAGATCAAGAAACACATCCCCTACCGACTGAGTAACCCAGGTGCTGAATGACTTATCTAATAAAGGGTTAGTATCCAAAATATACAAAGAACTTGTAAAACTCAATACCTAAAAACCAAATAATCCAATTTTTAAAATGGGCAGAAGACATGAATGGACACTTTTCCAAAGAAGACATCCAGATGGCCAACAGACACATGAAAAGATGCTCTAATCACTCATCATCAGGGAAACACAAATCAAAAATACAATGAGTTATCACCTCATATCTGTCAGAATGGCTAAAATCAACAACATAAAAAACAGGTGTTGGCAAGGATGTAGAAAAAGGGGAACTCTCTTGCACTGCTGGTGGGAATGCAAACTGGTGCAGTCACTTTGGAAAACAGTATGGAGGTTCCTCAAAAAGTTAAAAATAGAACTAGCCTACAATCCAGCAATTATACTCTTAGGTATTTACACAAAGAATACAAAAGTACTAATTCAAAGGGATACATGCACCCCATGTTTATAGAAGCATTATCTACAATATGAACCTCAATCTCCAATTTGACCATGCCTCTAGATTTGTAGGAAGTTCCCTCTGCCCCTCCCCCACCACCTGCACACTCACTCTCCCTTAATTAAAAAAAAGTATGAGTATATAATGTTTGCACAGAAAAGGAGGTACTGGAATTCTCAGTGTTGGCAGATAGAAAGATAAAATACACAAAACTTGGAAATTGGACTGGCAGTTTTTCATAAAATCAAATATATATCTATTCAGTGACATAGCTGCCTACTTCTACACATTTACCCAAAAGAAATAAATGTACATATACATAAGAAATATTGTATTGGAATGTTCATAGCAGCCCAACTTCTAATAACCAAAAACTAGAAATAACAAAAACACCCATCAACAGGTGAATGGATAAACAATTTGTGTTTTATTTATAAAACAGAATGCTATTTGGGAATGAAAAAGCACAGAACACACAAATATAGGGATAAGCCTCAAAATCATTAAGGTGAGCCAGACACAAAATAATACATACTGCGAGATTCTACTTACGTGAAATTCTACTTATAAGAAGTTCTACTAATATGAATCAACTTATGATTTAAAAAAAATCAGAATAGTGTACCATAGTGAATAGGATATTAATTGACTGGAAAGGGGCATAAAGAAATTCTGTGAGTTCTATGTAGAAAATGTTCTATATCTTCATTGAGTAGGTGTCTGTGTTTGCTATCACTCACCATACACCTAAGATCTTACACACTTAAGTATATAAATTACACTTTAATATCTAATCCTACTAGGATTTTTTGTGCAAAGAGCACATAGAAGGGTGCCTCGGTGACTCAGTCAGTTAAACAACTGACTCTTCAACTTGGCTCAGGTCTCAATCTCACTATCTCAAGCCTTCATTTAAAACAAAACAAAACACAGAAGGTATAAAGACAAATAATCAGAATGATGTACATACTCTGATATCAAGTTTATGGTCAAATGAGGAACAAATATTTAAACAATTCACATTAATGCAACTCAAATTAGTGTTGTAGATATTAAAAACAGAGTGTTTTTGGAGCACGGTCTAAGTAATTATTCATTCAATCAGAGCGTAAGACAAAAGCCATCTATTATTTCAAGGAAACATTATTGAGTCCCTATAATAGGTTATGTACTAGAAATGCAAAAATAAATAATTAAAATGTACTTTGTTAGAAATAATAAATAACATGTATTGAGCATTTATGATGTACAGACACTGGTCTCACTATAACATCATCTCAGTATAGCACTATAGTTAAAAGTCAAGGAAATCTGGGTTCAAGTTCAGGCTCTGTCACTTGCTGGCAACATAACTTTGGGAAAAGTATTAAATTTCCATAAACTTCAAATTCTCATGTGTAAAGTGATAATAATAATTAAAGAACCCATTTCGTTGTATGTTTGTGAGGATTAACTGACATAGACAAAAGCAAGACATGACCAAAGTTCTAAAGAATCCCTCAGGAACAACCTGAAACAAATAATTTCATTACAGTGTGTTCAATAGTATAGCACTGGTGCTATGAGAATACAGAAGCTAAGCTACCTTATCATGGAAGTCTCTCTAAGAAAAATGCTCAGTAGAATCTTAAAGAGTAATAGTATTATTCAGAAGAACTGGGGATTACGTAAATTCCAGGCAAGGGAAACATCATAAATACAATCCCAAAGTCAAAGAATTTTAAAAATCATAATTGCTGCTTGTTCCCTTTGCCATATTAGGGAAATTCTCTACAATAATTCTCTCCAATATACCTTCTGCTCCCCTCTCTCTTTCTTCTTCTTCTGGAATCCCAATTATTCTAATGTTGTTTCGTCTTATGGTGTCACTTATCTCTCGAATTCTCCCCTCGTGGTCCAGTAGCTGTTTGTCCCTCTTTTGCTCAGCTTCTTTATT
>PISX010007814.1:0-86492 GCA_004024625.1 Mellivora capensis
CGTCTCAGCTGCTACTTCTCCGCCATCTTGACTCCTCCCCCTGTAGCGTTTTGATGTTAGCTCAAAAGCAAGGGAAAGAAGCCCAGTGTTCCTAACATGGAACTTGTTAGGTCTGATAAAACGGTATTGGACTTGCTTTACCAGAAGATCTTTAAGATTATAGGTCAAGAAAGGTATCCAACTCATGAAGTGGCAGATGAACTAGGAGGCCATTGGGTAGCTGGGCAGGAGGCAGAAGTGTTCAGTGGAGAATGAATGCCATGACCCATTCCCCACCTTATTAGGAATTTCTGGGTGATCCTTCAGAGTAGCTCTTCTTCCTACATCTTATGGCTAACAGTACCACTGTAACCCCTAGGGGTCTTTTTGAGAGTCAAACAGAAGTGCCCCTTCCTCAAGGTACTTAATGCCTGCCATCTGCATAAAACTATTTGACTCACTTGCAAAAAGGCATGTTCATTATTTTTTTTCTTTTTGGCAAATATTTTATTAAAGAAGCCTAGGGAATGCTCCAATAAGATAACAACGGCGTCCTTAGGTCTGGAATATAACTAAAGCAGTTGTTATTCAGAGAAGGCAGACTGTGTTAGAGGGAGAAGAATGAGAATTTTCAGTGTTTATACTATATTACTCAGTGGACACTTCTCCCTTGTCCAGAAGAAGAGGTTTGCCCTACTTATTTAGATGAAAATGTCTTTTTCTTAGAGAAAGGACAATGCACCTACTAATGATTATCTGATGTAATTGAAGGCAAGTTCATTCTTAACCATAACTAAAAGTGTCTCTTGAGAAAAAAAAATAAAAATATCTCTTGAACACAACTCTTGAATGCCTCTTACTCCACTCATGCACAGAGACTACTTCTTGGCCATTTCTTTCTTATTCATGTCCCTATCTACAAGTCTTTCTACTTCTATGTTAATCCAAGACCCTAAAGAAATATTTGACACCTAATGTGACTGAATCAAATAATTCATGTTACTTTCTATTAATTTTGGCAAATCTAATTTCTCGTGGTTGTGAGTGGCAGCCATCCAGAACTGAGTCCCTGAAAAATCCCTTAAACACATGAGATGAATGTAATTTTATTTGTGAACCCAGGTTCCTAAGGCTGTCCTCCCATGAGGTGCTACTCAGAATTTTTGTCTTTTGTATCTGTGTTCTATTAAAAAGTTAGTCTGCTTCCTCTAAAAGTGTTCTATTTTTGCCAAAGTTTGTACCTATCTTGCTTGGCCAAAGGTAGGTCTGCAACCAAGAGCTCGAAATCTGAGCCCCAGGAAAAGTGTCATATGATGTGGCAAGTGGTCAGTGGGCAAGAGACCTGGTTCAATGTCTGACTTTCCCCAGATTAAGTTCATGACTGTGGGCAAGTCTCAGCACCCTCTGAACCTTGTAAAAAGCAGCGGCTGGACATTATTTCAAATGAAATCTTACTGAGACTTCTGCCCAATAATTAACACTAATTAGGCCTGCTTTGGCAGTGCAGCTGGGATCTGGATCCTGTGTGCTTGGCCTCACTGTTTCCACTTCCCCAGGCCCCAGGATGTCGTCTGAAAATTGCCCAGATCACCTCAAAAATCTCTGCCCTCTCAAAGTGCCTTTGGTCATATTGGCTGTGCTTTGCATTCCAGAACATGGAAGGCAAATGATTTCTCCAACTTTAAGGTTTACCACTGTGCCTATACCATGGCAGTATCACATGATTTCTGTTCTTATTAACTCTGTCTCTTGATCCCTGCACAGTATGACTCAACAAATACTTATTATAAGAATAATGATATGTTATATTTGAATAGCATTTGACAGTTTTTTTTTAAACTTTTCCCTTCATCTTACTTAACCTCTTAACAACTCACGAACTCCATATATAATTACCACCCATCTTTGGCAGCTGAGAGAACTGGAGTGAAAAGAATTTAGGTGACTTGTACAAAGACACAGGATAGGATTTTGTCTTTTTTATTGCTGTTGTTATTGTTGGCTTATGTATTCATAACCTGCTCTGTCTTTGAGGGACTTGTAATAATTTAGAGAAAATTATTGTTCAGCCTCTTAACCATAGCTTTACAATAGCCTTCCTTTTTAATCTTATAATAGAAAAGAAGTAGGTAAATAATTAGATATTAGGACTACTGAAAATTAAAATCAAAATAGAAGATCAAGACCATCAGTGAGGAAAGGAAAAGATACACTACAGTTCACTTATCCACCACAGGGAAGAATGCCAGGGACACTCTTCCTGCTTTTCTTCCAGGGATTGTTCTAGACTTCTATACTTGCCTTTCATACACAGAGTACTGCTCTAGTGCAGTTGGGAATAGAGATATGAAGAACCCTCCGTTCTAACTTTTAACAATCTATGACCAGATTGTTGAGAGCCTCTACTCCTTGGGGTATAGACCTGAAATGGTCTTACTTTTTCCAATAACATCCAGTTCTGCTCCCTCAAGCCCCCTCCCCTGCTGTTATTGGTTCCCTTAAGGAAAACTCAGTTTAGTTGCATATACAGTTCACCCTTGAACAGCACAGGTTCGAACTATGCAGGTCCACAGAGACACAGATATTTTTCAATAAATATATTGGAAAAGTTGGGGAGATGTGTGACAATTCGAAAAAAACTTGAAGATGAATTACAGAGCCCTAGAAGTAGAAAAGAAAAAAGAAAAAGATATTATTGTAAGAATATAGTATATAATACATCTGATAGAATATTTGTTAACTGTTTATATTATTGGTCAACAGTGAGCTCTTGGTAGGTAAGTTTTGGGGAGTTGAAAGTTATACATGGATTTTCGACCAGGTAGGGGAATCAACCCCCCTAATCCCCATGTTGTTCAAGCATCAACTGTATGTTTCATCTATCTTGAATGTTAGAATAGTCATTTAGTAGTTGTTCAGGATTCAGTCCTATTCTTAAAACCTAAATTTCACACTTAATTCATGCCCTGCCCTCCTGTTCTGCCAAGGGCAGGGTAGACATCCTGGACATCTCCCAGGCCCAGGCAGAAGAGGGTGCTCTCTCACATCCCCTCCCTCCTCCTGAGCCTGTTACTCTGTACCAGTTCCCTTCCTTGACTGTTTTCAGTAAGGCTGCTCTCCCTGTTTTGGTTGCCGTGGCTTCTCTCTCTTTCTTTCCCTGACCAGCCAAAGTTTCCTCCATTGAAAGGGGTTCAATTTCTGAATCAACCCCAAAGCTCATTACTCATTCTTTGAAGGGCCCATACAGACCTTCTACTGCACAGCGCCTCAAGTGGGTTTGCAACTTCAGAGTAACTGTCTTTTGTCCCGCAGAATTCTGCAAATGACCCATTCTGTACCCGCTGGCTGCTGGGGTTCCCTTGCCCAGCAGGCAGCCCACTGGGGGCATGGTGGCAGTGGGGGAAGGGGATGGAATTCATACCAACCTGTAACCCTGACCCCAAGTAGCATTAGCCCTTCAGGCTGGACCCACAGGAAATGCTGCATTGCTATGCAGGCTGCCCTATCAGTACCTTTCTCAATGTCTCACCATTGATCTCCCGACTCCTCTTGTTCTAGAATCATTAGGGGCTCTACTGTTTATTAACTTGGCAGTTTTCAAGCAAGATACAATCACCAGTCCCTGGTTCAGGAGAAGAGAAAGACAGTTCAGACACTGGAAATATTTATGGAGAAGTGAGGAATGACCTTCTTTCCAAGTGGTGCCCCCCTCAAGAGCCAATCTCCCTCATCAGGGCTCCTCTTACAGCAAAGACAGAGGGGGTTGTGATGATGGAGACTTCCTCTCAGATAAACCCTCTCTGGAAGCACTTGGGAGATTCCTGGTCCAGAGAGTCTGAAGGTTCTATAAGGTACTTAGTATAATGTCCAAAAATTAGAAGTCTAATGAGAAAGGTGTTCATTCTGTTATAAGTGCCTGGGAGTAAATATTTAAATTAACTAGAAACATAAGGGTAAGAAATTAAATTCAAATCCGAAAACTTTTAGCAGTAGTAGAACTGACATTTTCTTTTGCCTCAGGCTCCCACATGGCTCAATGTGGCACTGGTTAAGGGATACATTTTATTATATTAGGAAATAATAAAATGAATAGAGATGGGGGTGCTCTAGACCCAAATGCCAACTCTTCCCTTCTCTGGAACAAGTGGGAGAAGAATCGAAAGCATAGGCTGAAGTGAAAGAGAAAAAAATTTCAAGTAAGTATCTGGAGAAAGCAGGGTTATCCAAAGTCAGAGGCTGCGGGATGATGGTGAAAGTTCGTGAGCAGTCGATGAATATCTAGGATTTTCTTATCTCCCCCATCTTGTCCATAATTCCCCCATCTCTGCCATTTGTTTCTGCCTGGTCCAGAACTCATCTGATACAAGATCAAAGCAATCTCGTCTCCTATCCTGTACATGTATATTTCTGGACTGATTCTATTATCTGTGTCTGAGCAGATTACATACACAATAAATCTTCAACTCTGATATGTTTTTATTAAAAAAGAAGTAAAAGGGAAGAGGTGGGTTTACCAGGACATAGGAGTTTGGAAGATGGGTTCCCATGCAGCTGGCTCTCAAACCTCATTGAGTGTGCAGAGCTGGGCAGTTGGGTCCTGGACCCTGGGCCCGTCCCTGTCCTCTGTTGCTAGAGTAATGCTAGCAAGAACTGGAAGTAAAAAGGAAGCCACTTATTCCCTTTTCCTGCTTTCCAGTCTCTCTCTTTCACCTCCATTGGCAGAAGCCAGGTGACAAGTGCATCTGGGGAAGACAGTTTGTAGACCTGGCTAAAGCATCATTGAGCACAGCAAAGTATAGAAGAATTAGCTTGGAGATTAAAGGCAATAGTTTAAGAAGTGGAACATGGGAACGAAAGGAGGGCACAGTGGATAGGAATGGAGGGAAAAGCTCGGGGGAAAAAGTAAAAAGATCAGGCCAGAGTCTTGCCCCTGTATGGCTAAAGCCTGTGGTTCTGGGGAAGAGGGAAGAGCATACACAGGTTTATAAGATTAGGAAGGTAGACTGAGTTCACATTTTAAAGACCCCCCCCCCCCCGCCATGCCATACAAAAGAGTTTTCTTCATTGGAGAATTGTAGATAATTTTTTGCTAACAAATAGCATGCTCAGGCCCTGTTTAATGGAATAAACATGTCACCCCAGACGTGCCACCCAAGCTATCCTGACAAATGGTTTCTCCAGCTCCATTCACTTTGGCACTCAAAACTTTGCGATAGACCATGATGGTTGGATGGGGAGTGGGGAATGATGGCCTGTGCTGTCCACGTATTCCTCACACAAGGGGCTCTGGGGCGGAAGGACAGGTGAGGAATAGTCAGACCATCACAGAGAAGCTTCAGGCTTACCACTTCAGGAAGGAAGTGTAGAAGGACAGAGAACTGGGCAGCTTGTTGAGGGATTCTGGTATTTTTCATTAAAAGGGTTAAAGTAGATTGTGTCAGGGAAAAATCACAACACTAAACTTTGTATTGTTACTGCCATCTCTATGAGAGAGGTGACTCAAAAGCAAACGAAACAAAAACGAAAGGCTTTTTAATTTAATTTTATTTATTTATTTGTCAGAGAAAGAGAGAGCACAAGCAGGCAGAGAGGCAGGCAGAGGCAGAGGGAGAAGCCGACTCCCCGCTGAGCAAAGAGCCCGATGTGGGACTCGATCCCAGGATCCTGGGATCATGACCTGAGCTGAAGACAGAGCCTTAACCAACTGAGCCACCCGGGTGTCCCAAAAATGAAAGGCTTTTTAAGGACATGAATCCCATGTATCTTCAAATCCCTAGAACTTCTGTTCTTATAGAAAAATAATAAATGACTCTGAGCAATATCAACTCATTTATTCCTTGTATCCATGATCAGTCATTTAGAACATATGTATATAAATATATATATAAGTATGAACTCATGCACTGACCTTGCAGAAATAACGTGCTTTCATTTTAAAGGAGTATTTCTGTATGTGTAAATATTTTTCTTCCCTCTGCTTGTGTTAAGTGTCACTGTTTCTTTTTTGGCCATATATAAACACGTGCAAAAAGACTGCAAACTGCAAATCCTTCAGCTAGGGTCATTGGACTTACTGGGAACTTTGTGTTTTCACTCAGTGGAATTGCCTCTACCCTCAAATGAAGAAAATTTTCCACTAGGGGAACAGGTGCAGAAGGAAAAATAAAATCTTAAAGTGCAGTTTTCTGGATGGGAGGTTTCTTTTATCCCAGTTAACTAGGGTCAAAGTCATTTTTGTCAGTGGATTTAAAATAATTAATCAGAGAAACTGTATCCTCTAATTAACTTGAGGAACATCAGTGTAATAGGCCAGCCACTCAAGGCAATCAGATGGCAAGATGTTGCCTCTTCGCTAGTGTGAGAGAGAGAACGGTGGAGTCAGAAAGGGAAGAATCATCTGTCCCGCTGGAGGGTGTGCACCATTTATCATGCTGACTGGGCTGTCATATCAGTGGGAGGACCCTAGAGAGCCTTGACCGTGAGATTGAAGGTTGGTGCCAATTTACAGCAACACAAATGCATTGAACAGGAAAGAGATAGCTCCTAATCTCTTCAATTTTCTTACATTACCCTGAAGGCCAGAGAATTAAATGAAACAGTAGCTGATGACAACTTTAGAGGGTCCTGAATGCATGACAGGAAAAGTATTAAAATAGCTCAATAGTTTTATTGTATATGTGTGTTAATCTTGCCCCTGAAAGAGGAACAAGGGTAGAAAATGCTGCCTTTTGGTTATACCTATTCCTCAGTGAGAAAATGATACACTAATTCTGTTTGCCTGTCAGATTCGTATGCAGGCACAACAGAAAAAAGTGAAGAACAAAAATCAGAGGGAAGACTGAACCTAACGATACCCTGCCACACACATTATCTGGATAATGGGACTCACAATTTGTTGGTGTGTCTTTAATGCCGTCTAGTGAATCCAACAGCCTGTGCCTGCCAGCAGTGTATACAGGAGAATATCTCTTAAAAAATTAAAATTAGCCCCTGGTCACATTGGGCAAAACAGTCTCTGTTTTATGGAGACTTGTGGTTAGTTTGGATGGGATTAAAACAACCAAACCATTTCAGGACCACGTTTCATAGAAACTGAGCAAGTCCACAGCCAAACAGGCCCTTCTAGGCAGGTCTTCCCAGATGATGTCCCATTTGCCAATCTACGAAATTGTTGTTGAAGGCCTACTAAGTTCCAGGAACTGAATCGGGTCCTAGAAATGCCAAATTTCATATGTTCTTGTTTTTGTCCTTAAGGGAAATTTATTAAGGAGTAGTGAAATAAGAGACAAGAGCTTCAGCTTGGCGTTCAAATAGCCTGTTTCAAATCGTGGTAGAGACACATGAGCAGTGCAAATTTGGGCAAGTCATCCTTACTAAGTTTGTATCCATTTCTGAAAAACTGGGGGTGATACTAGTTAGTGTCGGTCCCATAGAATAAGTGTGAGGAAGCATATCGTAAGCATTCAACAAATATTCACTTTTATGGGCTATAATCTGATGTGTAAAGAGTTATGGGAACAGATGAGGAAGCATTTAATTCCACAGGAGAAGGAAAGCTGAAATAAGGAGGTTTAATATCTGAGCTATGTTTTAAAATATGAATGAAATTTGCCTGCTAAAAGTGATGATCTTAAGAGTGTGAATACATCAGTTCAACTCAACTAATTCAGGTAGTTCTTTTCCCTTGGTTAGAGCATGGGGATTAGAGGTCATAAGCAGAGTAAAAATTAGAGCTTCTGTGTGTAATGTAGAAATGTCACATCACACAAAGAGAAAATTATTATTCTGTGACCTCAGGTCATACCCTCAAGTTCTACTTAATGGACACTGATAATCCGTGGGCTGATTGAGTGTTAATAGGGTAGGTTAAGCCCATGGAGAGTTTTAGGATTATCAAAAATAGCCAAGATCACAAGAATTATCTTTCTACAATACTTGAAAGGTACCAAATTAATAAACCAGGAGACACTATATTGTGTTTTTCTTTAAAACTAAGATCAGAGGAAATTTTCAAGTTGAAACACAGACTACTCAATTATCCAACAAATATTTCATGGATAACTATTATGCAGGAAATATGCAAGCCCTGAGAATACAAAATAAAAACATAATCTAAGATCTAGAATTTGCATTTTAGAAGGAAATGTTTATAGATTTGAATTAGTGTGAGTTGGGATGATTTGTAAATTTATGGTACAACCAAGCTCCATTGCATTTTATAAATACCCAAAAAAAAAGAATAGGCTAACTTTCTAACAATGCACACAAACAATGAAAGAAATTGATCGAGGAAATAACTGATATATTTAATAATACAAGAATAACAAATTTCACTGAGCTATAAAGAGATCATAAATAAAATTATAATACAGTACAAATACAAATGGACTTTAAAGGGTTAATATCTATAATCAACTTTTCATTTTGATGATACACACTTCCATATTGATAAGATTCTTCTAGAGTCAGGAGACAGAAAACACCAAAAGCTTGAAAAATACTGTATGGAAAAGATCAACCTCACTAGTAATCAAATAAATGCAAATTAAAATGAAGTAATATTTTTGTCTATCAAATTAGCAAAAGAAAATAAAGGATAATTCCATATACTAATGAGGATGTGGTGAGACAGATGTTTTCATGCACTGCCGGTTGTCAGTAAATTATAATGACCTTTCTAAAAAGTAATTTTGCAATACATATTAAGAATCTTTTTTTTTTTTTTTAAGATTTTATTGAGAGAGAAACAGTGAGAGAGGGAACACAAGCAGGGGAAGTGGGAGAGGGAGAAGCAGGCTTCCTGCCAAGCAGGGAGCCCGATGCGGGGCTCGATCCCAGGACCCTGGAATCATGACCTGAGCTGAAGATAGACGCTTAACCACTGAGCCACCAAAGCGCCCCTACATATTAAGAATCTTAAACGGACACTACTCCTTGGTACTGAAATTTTACTATTAAGATGTATCATAAGAAATTGTTGAGAAATGTGGGCAGTGACTCATGTAAAAAAAAACAACAAACTTTTTTATACTAGTAAAAAAAATAAATTGTGACAATAACGTAGGTATTCCCAACAGAAAGATAATTCAATAAATTCTGGTATATTCTCGAGCTGAGATACAATACACCTTTTGCAAATGATGTTTTAAAAAGGGAAATATTAGGGGTGCCCAGGTGGCTCAGTTGGTTAAGTATTTGCCTTCCGCTCAGGCCCTGATCCCAGGGTCCTGTGATCAAGCCCCAGGTCGGGCTCTCTACTCAGTGGGGAGTCTGTTTCTCCCTCTCTCTCTGCCCCTTTGACCTCCCCGTTTGTGTGCTCTCTCTCTCTCTCTCTCTCTCTCTCTGAAATAGGTAAATAAAATATTTTTAAGAAATAAAAAGGTACATTTAAAAGGGATCCTGATATAATATTGATATAATATGATACAATATTATACAATATATGATGTAATATGATACAATATATGATATAATATATGATACAATATATTGATATAATGAGGAAAAAGACAAGTAAATGGAGATTTTAGTCAGCAAACTAAGTCAAGAAAAAGAGTGTTTCTATTGTTCAGAGTTATATTAAAAACCAGAAATAATCCAAAAGATTATTTTTACTAATTAATAAGAGCATTTAGCAAGATTCTTGGGTATGAAATCAATATACAAATACCAAAAGCATTTTCACTTTCAGATAATATGTAGAAAAGGTAATTTCAAAAGAAATACCAATTACAATAATAATAAATAATAATATACAGAGGAATAAATTTTATAAGATATGTGTAAGAACTTTGAGGAGAAAATTAAATTATAAAATGTATAATGAATACATCAGAGAGAACCTAAAAAGTAATGATAGACCTGGTTTATAAGATTCGCTATTATAGAGATATCAGCATTCCCCAAACTGATTTATGCATTCAGTTGAAATTTGCATTAAAATCCCAATGGGAAATTAACAAACCAACTCCAAGTTTATATGGATAAGGATAACAAGGTCATCTTGAAGTAGAAAAAGACCTGGCATGGAAGATCAGTGAGAAAGGAAAGACTCTTGATAAATAGTCATAGGGTAGTTGGGTATCTAATGATACAGTATGGAACTGAACTTATACCTCATTCCATATATAGGAATTAATGCCAAATGGATAAGAATAAAATGTGAATAGCAAAATTTTAACCTTTTAGGGAAAAAACAGTAGAGAATCTTTATGTCATCAAGCCAGGAAAAGATTCCTTGAATAAGACATATGAAAACACAAGCTGTAGTAGAAAAAAAAATTTTTTATTTATTCACTACATTGAATTGAAAAACTGCTGTTCATCAGAAGATGCCATTTTTAAAAGAAAATCCACACCTGGGAAAAGATGTTTGCAACACATACAACTTGCAAAGAATTAATTTCTAGAATCTATAAAGAGCTCCTAAAATGTAATAAGAAGAAACAAACAAAAAAGGCTGAAGGGATAGGAATAGGAAATTCATAGACTAAGTAACAGGGAATGGTCACCAGTCCATGAAAAGATGTGCACCCTCGGAAGTAGTCATGGAAATGCAAATTGATGAGATATCGACTTACAGGTACTCAGTTTGGAAAAGATTTAAAGACTGAGAATATAAATTTTGGTGAGGATAAAGAGCAATAGGAACTTCATAGTGGGGGTGTAAATTGGTACAGTTAAAAATGTGATTTAAGTCAATAATAGAATTGACATTTTAAAAAGAATAGGGACTACTGAAAGGGGGCAAAGGTAAAGATAATGCCCAAAACAAGGAAGTGTGAATGCCAGAAGGGCAGTAACTAGCAGGTAAATTATTTCTGTTCAACCCATAATCCACATCTTGGACAGAAATAAACACTTTGTTAATTCATTTCCCTATAATTTTTAAAATAGAATTTTTTAAGGATTTTTTTCTCCCATGATTTTGTATCTCCAGCTTTATAATAATCACAGTAGTGGACACCAGTTGCTTCATCTGCCCCAAAATTCCTTTGGGAAATGCACCTCCTCCTTTGGGATACATTAATTCCCCTGCTCAGGCATTCTGGGCTGATATTTTAAAACCTTAACTTCACTAACCACAGAGAGTGGTTGGAGACTAGGAACCTCGTATCAGAGATAATGAGTCACAGTCCTTCTACAGAAGGCTAGAAGACATAAGTCTCATAGTTACTGGTGGCTGTGTTTCCATTGATGTGGAAAAATCTGGACTGAGAGAATAAAGTTTGAACATATGAAGAAGCAGAGATGAAAAAAGGAGGTAAGATACTTTTTTTAAAAGATATTATTTATTTGTCTGACAGAGACACAGCAAGAGAGGGAACACAAGCAGGGGGAATGGGAAAGGGAGAAGCAGGCTCCCCACTGAGCAGGAAGGCTGATGCAGGGCTTGATCCCAGGACACTGGGATCATGACCTGAGCTGAAAGCAGAGGCTTAACCACTGAGCCACCCAGGCACCCCAGGAGGTAAGAAACTTTTGAGAGAATATGACTCCCTATAGTGAGGACTAGATACATTCTTGCCCTTCTTGCAGTTTCATTATGTGAGTCAATATATTTCTATTTTGGTCTAAGCTAGTCTCAATTAAGTCTCTTTCATGAAATCCAAAAATTCCTAACAAGAGCTAATATGAATTTAAAATCAGTTTTCCCAAATTTATTATATGGGTGATTTTGTTTAAAATTATATAATGTGAATGAATAAAAGCACTTGCAATGAGACAAAATCAAAATGGATAAATATAGTCACATTTATATTTTAAAAATGTAGTATTTATTTAGGTTATTTTCACAAACATTTATGATAAAATGAAATAAATTATGGTGAGCATTTCTTAGAGACATTTGATGCCACATAAAAACCAACTGTTTTTGCAATAATTGCTTCTAGTATGTGCTTTTCAAATTGTCTACATTCTTCTAGTTTGGTGACACAAATAGCTATCCATCCTTTTAAAATACTGGTTTATATCACATACTCTTTCAATATTATAAATATTGTCACTAACTTAAAGTTGAGGTTACTTCGGATTTCTGGAGCAATGAGGTTACCAAAGAAAAAGAGGAGGGGCACCTGGGTGGCTCAGTGGGTTAAGCCTCTGCCTTTGGCTTAGGTCATGATCTCAGGGTCTTAAGATTGAGCCCCACATCAGGCTCTCTGCTCATCAGGGACCCTGCTTCCCCACTCCCCCTACCTCTCTGCCTACTTGTGATCTCTGGCTGTCAAAAAATAAATAAAATATTTTTTAAAAAAATTTTTTTAAAAAGAATCAAAACTAAAATGCAAGTGACATACTAGAAAAATATATTTGTATTACATGCTTTTAACAAAGAAAATATCTGAAAACATATATTTTAAAACCTACAAAATCAATAATCAGTAGAAAAATCAACATGAATTTGAACAAGTGCAGGAGCATTTAGTTCATAGAAGGCAAAATACCAAAAGCTTTTAAATACATGAAAATATATTTAATCTCATTAGGAGTCATATCTATTGGTTTTGTTACTTCAAAATTAATTTGGCAAGTATCTATTTAAATCTTGAATGTTCTCTGACCTGTGATTCCTTGATATTCCCTTGGAATTTTTCACAAAAATGGAAAAAAATGTTTAAAGATGCTTCTTACAACACTGTTAATTGATACTGAAAAAGAGGATATAAGGTAACTGTCAAGTGTTTAATTATGCTACATATATTCTATAAACTACTGTTCAAAAACTGGAAAGAATGATTTGTTCACCCTGTACTAACATGGAATATTCTCCAAGACATACAGTTATGTGAAAAATACATCTAACAGAACAATTATTACAATATTATTCAACTACTTTAACTTCATGATAGTTTATATGGGTATAGAATTCTAAGTTGAGTGTTCTTTCATTTCAATACTTTTAGAAATATAAATTCATTAACTTCTGATATCTAGTTAATGTGATATCTACATAGTTAATGTACATATCTGTCTGTCCATTGTAGGCCTTCTATAAAAATTGCATTAATTCTAAATGTCTACATTTCTAGGTATCTACATAGATTTATTGTTATTTATCTAGTTCAGCACTTAGTATAAACTTCCAATCTGAAAACTTACCTTTCTTCAATAATTGAAAATTCTCAACCATTTCTTTTGGAATATTATTGTACTTCCACTCCTTATTATGTATTTCTAGAACTCCCATTACAAATATATTGGAGCCTCTTGTCCCATCCTCTATTTCATTTGCATTCTTTGTTATATTTTTTATTCTTTTATGTCTCTACAATTTGTTCTTAATGTTGTCTTCATTTTTATTTAGCAACCATTAACTCTTTCTTTGATTTCAAGTCTATTATTATTCTCACCTATTGATTTTTGTAATTTAAATGACTATTTCTTATATTTTCAATTTCCAATTTTCTAATTTTGGATTAATAATATTTTATTTTGTTCTGTTTTATGGGTTATTATCATTTTATCCTTTTGAGAATCCTAAACTTACAGATTTTAAAGTCTTTATCAGATTGCTCTATAGATTTTTTATTGCATATATTCTTCCCACTCTTGCATTTATTAGTGTTTTTTGTTGGGCTACTTTTCTTCCTGCATTTGGAATTTTATGAGTAATTTTCAATGACCGTTATCTTGTATCCCTCCTTGTCTGGTAGTTTTAAAGATGCCTCCACCTCCCCCACCCCCTGAGCCCCTTAGGGTATAATTTTTGTCTTACATTGGCTTTCTAGGAGTTCTCTTCTGTATTGGGAATACAGAAAATCCAGTCATTGAACCAGCAGGCAGTTTAGCACAGTTCTCATTATGTCATCACTTGGCTCCCTCTGACCACGTTTGTTTTGTAACTGAATAAAAGCTACATCCCTGGGAAGCAGTCACAACTTTTATCATTCTTCTTTACCAGGTTTGTGCTTGAGGACCCACTTGAGTTCAGCCAGATGTGAGGGATACTTTTTTAACCAGATCTGTGAAAAGAATTTTTCCATTAAGAATAAAGGGGCGCCTAGGTGGCTCAGTGGGTTAAAGCCTCGCCTTTGGTTCAGGTCATGATCCCAGAGTCCTGGGATCGAGTCCCGCATCCGACTCTCTGCTCGGTGGGGAGCCTGCTTCCCTCTCTCTCTCTACCTGCCTCTCTACCTACTTGTGATCTCTCTGTCAAATAAACAAATTTTTAAAATCTTTAAAAAAAATAAAAAGAATAAAAAATATTGGGGCGCCTGGGTGGCTCAGTGGGTTAAAGCCTCTGCCTTCGGCTCAGGTCATGATCCCAGGGTCCTGGGATCGAGCCCCGCATCGGGCTCTCTGCTCAGCGGGGAGCCTGCTTCCTCCTCTCTCTCTGCCTGCCTCTCTGCCTACTTGGGATCTCTGTCTGTCAAATAAATAAATAAAATCTTAAATAAAAAAGAATAAAAAATATTACATTGCCCTCTGAGAGGTTGAATGGACAGGATGTAGGGAAACATTTATGGCACTATGACTTATGAGAGGTACTAAAAAGTTGCATTTGGATCAGAGAGCGCAACTCTGATCTAACTAAATGGAAAAAAGTGATTAATATTAATAAACACAATTAATATGTGAAAGGTGCCAAAATTCTGCCAGAAAAAGCAATTGCTGTATGCATCATGACTAACCTGAGTTTACAAGGAAATAAGACACTGATTAAAAGGACTGAACAAGGTACGTATTTCAGAGTAAATTTTTTCTTGTTTTATAAATTTGCTCTGTTTGATGTCATAAAAATTGAGACTTCTTATTTGTAGAACATACTTAAAGTGTTATGTTTGGGTGTGAACAGGGAATAGCTAAAATCTGAAAGCATTTTCATAGATTGAATTTACACAGTACCGATTCTAACTATTACACTACTAACTCAAAATAGCAGTACCTTGGCAAATTTAATGAAAAATACTTCAATGGCCTGGTAAATCTTGCTTCAATCTTGAAATCCTAATTAAGAATTACTTTTATCCTAAAACAATAATAAGAATAGTTGATCAGTTCATTTTGGTAAATGTTACTCACAATGTTGCCTACAGCAAGTATTACTTCCTTAACATCCAAAAAACAAATTCAATTCCCAACAAATGTGTTACCAATTTTATCCAAATCCAATCTTCTTCCTTAAAAAGAAATCTACCTTTCTCTAGCTTCATGATATTGTGTTTGAAGGACATTTTGTGAAGAGCACATCATATTATCCTTTGAGGATATTAGTCTATCAGGTATTCAACCTGGATTAAACAGACCTGAACCCTCATCTTAATTTATTCCCTTACATTCAGATGTGTCCCACACCATTTAAGAGACAGCCTTCAGTGCTGCTGCTGCTGCTACTGGTGGTGTTCAGTTTGATGGCAGCACACTAAATTAACTCTGAATGGAGACAGTAAAATTAATTCTCACTCTACCCCTTAGCCATCTCCTACTAAGGCAAGCACTGGCATTTGGAATAATTTTTTTTTTTCTGTCCCACAAAAATCCTAGCGCCCAGCCGTGCAGAATTATAAAACTAAACCTGAAGAATGCATTCCCTGTAGAGACAAAAATATGTCCATTTCTCCTGTACAGTTCTATTTTACTGCAACTTGCTACACCACTTCTTACAGCCGTTAATCGGGTTTCAAAACTTTTCCCCAGTATTCCTTGAGAGAACTGAATATGAATATATTTACTGGGATAGGATGATTGAGAGTTTAAAGACGGGGTTACTGGTTTCAATTTTCAACCTTCCCGCCAACGTGGGCTGCAACTTCTGGGGGTGACTTAACCTTTCAGGAGAAGCACACCTTCCAGTCTGCCAGCTTTACATTCCTGTCTGCCAGTGGGCTACTCAGCTTGCCTTTATGAAAAGTGAATTCTAATTTGCATAAACCTTTTAATACCAAAGTTGGGATGGAGGAAGTTAAAGGGAGTGAGGCTGAGTAAGAACAATGAGTGTGTCTGTCCATGAAAGGAAATATGGGAAGACAGGGGACAGGGCCAGCAGCAGATTCTTGCTTAGGGTTCAACTACATGTTGCTCTTCTATTTCGGTCATGGACCCATAGTCTAGAAGGCTGCCTGAATTTTGGGGGATTGGTGGAACAGTACCATTTTTTCCATTTCTTATCTTCACAAATGTCTTCATCACTGCTTTATTTCTACTTTTCCTATATCTCGTCATGGCATTTTATCTGTCCTCCTAAACAAATGACCCTTTATGTGGTTAGTATGGTCATCAGAGCTACCAGCTCTACTGGCTAATGCTTTCCACAAATGCAAGGACACAAATTGAATTTACCGTAATCCCTAGACCTTTTCATTAGTGTAAATGAGAACATGATTATGCTACATACATTGGCTGCTATTTTATACTTGAAAAGTTTAAATTATGAAATTTATAAGCCTAATCAAAATATTCAAAAGGAGCTTACATTCTAAATGGAAGACATATTCTCTTAGCTTTTTGTCTTTAAAAAAAAAAAAAAAAACAGCTGCAATCTATAGCAACAGAGGAATCAGTGACTCCCCTCGTCTTGACCCACTGCTGGCTGGTTTAGCAGGAAGATTCAGGTGCAATCATTTTCGTTCCAGCAGAGTCCTATAAGCAGGTTTTGAGACATAGCCTAAGATCACCTATTTACACTTGTCATATCGTAGTAAATGTCATGCACAGTTTCAAAAATGACAGTATCATTCAGGTGACATCTTCTTACCAGAAAGGTAACTTATCAAAGATGGTTTCTGAAACTATCAATTTATCTTAGCTTCAACCCAATAGCCTCAGTAACAATGCCCTTTTAGGTAGGAAATACCATGACATTTGATCTAGTCATGAAGGGATTGTATGTGAATTCACTTCAAAAGAAAGAAATGATTAAATACTTCCTCTAAGAGAAAGAGTAGAATTGAATTACTGCTTCCAAAAATGAAATTATGATTGATGCACTAATTTGCCTCCAAGATTTCCTTGCAGAGAGATGAGGGAAGAGATAAAAAATTCACATATACTACCCAAAAGAATAACTAAGTACTCATGGAAAACGAGCTAAGGGATGTGGGTAATGTGAAAACGAATAATTTGACAACATAAACTGTCATTGGAGGGTCTATCGTTAAATTGTCATTAAAACGGCCTCTTGTTATTGAGCGACACTTTTATGAAGAAAATAAATATTGCCAATCACAAGAAGACATAGAATTATACTTTGTAAGTCTCAAGACACAATCTCAAGAGAAGTTTATTACAGTGTTATTTTAGATGGAGAGGGCCACAAAGAGCACACTCTCTGCTAGAGCAGCTATTAGACAAATAAACTGATAAAAAGACACAAACAGGGGCGCCTGGGTGGCTCAGTGGATTAAGCCTCTGCCTTCAGCTCAGGTCATGATCACAGGGTCCTGGGATCAAGCCCCACATCGAGCTCTCTGCTCTTCGGGGAGCCTGCTTCCTCCTCTCTCTGCTTGCCTCTCTGCCTATTTGTGATCTCTCTCTCTCTCTCTCTCTGTCAAATAAATAAGTAAAATTTTAAAAAAGCCACAAACAGTTCCAAACAATACTATTTATTCTAGACTAAGAGATCTTTAAAACTCAACTGTTTGTACAAAATTTCTTCATTTTAACAATTACAAAATCAGTATAGGGTTTCACGATCCTGTTTAAATAATTATTTTAATTAAAACTATGTAGTTGTATTATTGATTATAATAATAGAATTCTCTCTATGGTTGACCAACTTTCAGAAGACAATGTGGACTAAAACTAGATCATTGCCAGTTATACTGGAAGAAGGTGGGAAATTAAAACCGGTCTATCACACTATAAAGTTTTGTCAATAACTTTAACATTTTCTACCAAGCATGATGCCATTCAAGAAGAATAAAGACATATTTTCTGTTTTCATTTCCATACATCACATTTACCTTTACTCAAAATTAAACATCAGAAGGAAGAAAAGCAGCATTTTTTGAAATGACAATTAACTCTCAAGTTTTGGTAGTTTTGTTGTGACAATAGAAACAGATTTAAGTTCTAAATTGTCAAAGGGCAAAATAATCTCACAGCAAAATTGGAAAGCATTATAAACCAGTATAATTACCACCTAATGCCAAGACCAGACAATCTACCTATCAGTAAGTGGCACCACCTTCTGCAAAAGTTTCAAGCCCAAAACCCAGGAATCGTCCCAGAGGCTTCTATTGCCCTCAGTCTTCAAATCTTCATCTCTAATCTACCAGCAAGTCCAATGGCTTCACTTCAAAATTATATTCCTTGTTAGGTCCATTAATATTCCTTCCTTCCATTTCCATGGCTATCACTCTGATTTAGGCCACCATCATTTCTCACCCATTTCATGGCAATATCTCGGCTTCCTGAGTCCCCTCCCCCACAATCCATTCTCGCAACAGAGTGGTTGACTCTTGTAATTGATATCCCCAAAGTTTATATATCTAGTTCAAACTCAGCTCGGCCCATAAAAATCCACACAATCTGTCCCCTTTCCCCCCTTTTCAGTTGCATCTCACACTTCTCTCCCCTTCTCCTCTTCTGCTCCTTGGTCTTCAGCAGTACTAGTCTCCTTCCCAATCCTGAGGGATTTTGCCTTTAATGTTTTCTCTTTCTGGAAGGCTCACAAGCTAGCTAGCACCTTCCCATCAGAAGTGAGCTCAAGCCTCTTTTTCAGAGAAACTGTTCTTAACTATCCCAAATAACCTTTGAGATGACTCTCCAGCACACTCTCCATTAGTAATTGCTTCCTTGCCTTTCTCTGTTCACTAAAATGTGAGTTCCATTAACAATTGTAACTTACCTCACTCATTCATTCATTTATTCATTCCACAAATATTTTGATCTCCTACTGTTTGTCAATCATTCTTCTAAGCTAGTATGGAGCTAAATCTAGGGGGAGACAGAAAATAAATGCCATAAAATTTCAGCAACAAGAACTGTGAATTAAAAAGCAGTGTGAGAAGCTAGACAAAGATGGAAGGTGTGGAGGGAGTGTAGATAGGGAAGGCATCTTTGAAGAGGTAACTTTTGAGCAGAGCCTGGATGAAGTAAGGGAAAAAGCCATGGGAAAAATCTTGAAAAGGTCAAAGTGCCTGTTAAAGATGTGTGCTCAAGGAAGAGAAAAAAAGCAAGTGTAACTGTCTTGGGTATCCTGTTCCCTGCCAAATGTCTAGGACATAGGTCTACTATGCTCAGGTAAATTTGTTCTATTCAATAAATATTTGTTGAATGAATGAATGAATGAATGAGAAAACATTCCATAAAGATTTATTGAAGGAATGAGAAATGGGTGTAAAATCTGCTGAAAAGATGAAACCATTAGTTTGAGCTGACCAGTGTAGAATCAAATAAGAATTTCTACCTGCTTTAACAGGCATTAATCAAACGGATATAAAATATCTCAGATTAATTCTGAGCATAGCCAGTAACCAGCAAAATGACCTTTTGAGGGTTGATTATCACTGTTGTCTTTTGACATAATTAGCCTGATATCTGGTATGGGCCGAGTGGAAAGATAACATAAAAAGGGTGTAATATTTGGTCAGACTTTAAGAAAATATCTGTATCAGACAATTTAATGGCTATTACTCCAAAAAAAATGCATTTCACGTTGAACAGTGCCTTCTTTTGTGTCTTGAAAGGTTGTCAGACTTTGGATCTCATATCGCCAACCAGTTTTCAAAGTAACCACAGTTGCAAATCAGGGGGTCAGACTGTGCAGATAATAGAGGTGGCCCTAAAAACAAAGGTACACAGTTGCTTTTTCGGGTTTGGTGGCCATTTTCCCCTCTTGCTTCTTAAGTTTTCTTAAAGTCCATTCTTTTTCCTGAGGTAATTTTTACCTATATCAATACGAGATGCCAAACCTACAAGATTTCAATTTCTGCTAAAATTGTAACTGGTGTAGTAGATGCAAAGTTAATCCTCATGGACGGACAACTTCATTAGCAGTTAGCCAGTGTCTCCTTTTCATGTTTTCCCAGTTCTTGGACAGAGGAACTAAGTCCTCCATCCCATTCATTTTTGTATCTTTCTCCTCATTACCACTACAAGTCTTAAAAATAAGATTCCTATTGATACATTATCTGAATTCAATAGCATGAGGTATTTTCAATGTCCAGTGCCCTCCACTTATCTTTTTTAAGCAACCGGCAATAATAGCTTCTTCCCATATCTCACTGCATATACTCTGCCAAAGATGACTTATGTGGAGAGTAAACACTCCATCCAACTGAGTGATGAGTCTCCATGCTAAAGGTGCCTCCTTTTTCCAGAACTGTGCTTTTTTATCTGGAATTAAAAATAATAAATAAGAAAAATAAAATAATTTTATAAATATTGTAATATTTATATTTACATTTAATATAAAAATTGGAAAAATATCCTACATTTCCAGTATTTCTATAGGCCTGATTTCTTAGAACCTTGTCTTTCTCCTTACCTGGTACCTTCCAAAATCATTTCATACTAAGAATGTTATTGGAATGGTAATTTGTGTACATCTCCCTTGATCTCCAGTCACCTGTGAGGTAAATAGCCTTTCAGCCTGCAAGTGACAATAGGAAACTAAAGTGAAGAAATCTTAAATGACTTGCCCAAGGTCACCCACTACTAAGGGGGTAGATCTAGAACTTGAAGATGGATCCTTCTGATGTGAGTTTCTACGCTCCTTGAGCTGAGCCCAAACACCATAGGCCGGTACATCTCTCTCAACCAGTTGTCTCTCATTATTATTTATATGTAACTATGACTTCTTTCTTATTTTCATTCTAACAAATGAAAGATTATGCACACAGATATACTACTTTAATATTTTATGTTACATTTTTTCCAGAAATACATTGGTAATAGTTGTACATGTTCTTTTGTTCTTAAATTAATGATAGATTGTAATGATTTCCCCCAGTCTCGTACCCATGTAATTTTTAATGGCTTCTGTGAATTCTTTCTTCTATGGTTCTCCCACAATATATTTATCCAGTTTCCAAGTTGGGGACAGTTAGTCTGTCTCTAATTCTTTAGTCTTATAAACTGTATTGAAACAGTCTCTTGATTCTATATTTGTACCCCTCCATAAACATTTATGTTGGGATATGTAACTTGAAAATGAATGTTTTGTTCACAGCATAATTAAAATTAGCCAGATAACCCTTCAGAAAATTTTCCCAATCTAGTTTTCCGGAAGAACCATAGGTGTATATACATTTCAGTGTTCTCCTACTTAAGGCATTATAATTTTTTAAAAATTCTTGTCCAGTTTGATAGTCACAACATGGTTGCTTGTTTTCATTTATGATTTCTTTATTTAGAGTGAATTGGATTTTTTCATATTTATTCATATTTTTATAGGTTGCCTGTCATATTTCATAAATCTTTCCTTCCTAATTATTGAGAAAAATTTATGTATGACTTGCAAACATTTTTCTGGTTTATCTTTCACCTATAAATTATGTTTATAGCAATTTTGACATATAAGAACTTTTGTGTGTGTGTGTGTATATATATATATATATATTTGCAAAACCTAGAAATATTTTTCTTTATGCTATCTGGTAATTGGTATCCTAATTAGAATGAACTTCTACTCCCCAAGGTTATGTAAATATTCACCTGTGTTTTTCATCTACTTCAATGACTTCAGTATTTATGTATATATCTAAATTACTTTGGCTTGTTTTGGAAAGCAAGACTTTAACTTCTTTTTTTCTCCAAAAATCAGCCAGTTGTCCCAATAGCATCTGGTGAATCATCCTTTTCCCCACCAATTTCAGATAGCATGATAAACATGCCTCAAAACTTTATATGTCCTTGCATTGATTCATAGAATTTTAATTTTCTCCCATTTTTCTTTTCTCTTACTTGGGGTCAGTTCAATCTTACATTGTTTGTTTTGTTTTGTTTTGTTTGGGGGTTTGTTTTTGTTTTTGTTTTTTAATCTAGAGAGTAAGTTTTCTCTCAGTGTTTTTTGTTTTTTTGTTTTTTTCAAAAATTCTATAGCTATTCCCAGGCAATTAGTCTTCCAGACGAACATTACAGCAATTTTGTTAACTTGCAAAAGTATTACCCTGGGGACCTCCTTGAAGATGATCAATGTCTTTACATTAAGTATTTCCATGGACTAGCGTGATATGATTCTCCATGCATTCAAATCAGCTTCCTTAAAGTTACTCTTAACAGCCTGTGCAATGTAACTGCCACATCCTGGAGAATGCATTGACCTATATGCTGATGTAAATGGAACCTTTTTTTTTTTTTTTTTGCATTACATTTTTAACTATCTTTCTGAAACTTTGGAAAGCCATTGATTCTTGTGTATTTTATAATCACCATTTTCTGAACTGTCTTACTAGTCGTAATGTTTTTAACCAATATTTCTAACATTTCTAACAATTTCTAACAATCGAATCATCTTCAACTGATGATAATTCATGATCTTTCTTCATGCATATTTGTATATTTTCCCCTCATCTTATGAATTGGAGTAAATCTTCCAGAACAATAGTGAATGCTATGTTTTGCTTTTTTTAGTGGAAAATTTGGAAGTTTTCACTATTAAGTATAATGTCAACTGTTGGTGTGAGAGATATTCTTTACTAAGTTAAGGAAGTTTTCTGTTATTTTTAATTTTCTGGGAGCTTTTTATTTGGAGTGAATTTCAATTTTATCAAGTGCTTTGCAGCATTTATAGGTAACATGTTTTCTTCCTTTGGCCTTGGTTACGTAATGAGTTATACTAGTGCAGCTCCTTTTACTGAGCTGTCCTTTCACTTTGAGAATTAACCATACTTGCTCACACTATGCTGTTCTTTAATTTACTGTTCAGCTTTTAACTAATATATGATTTTTGCATTTTCAAAATATAAGTGAAACTTGGGTCCATTTTTTGCCTTTTAATATACTACAGCTTTCAGAACTTGGCATTGGACCAATGTTATTTGTATGAAATAAGATGATTTCATATGTGTGTACTTCAGAATAGTCTAAATCCACATTTTTAAAAGAAATTTTGATAGCCTGAGTAATATTCCATTGTGGATACATACTACATCTTCTTTATCCATTCATCTATCAGTAGACACTCAGGCTGCTTCCATGTCTTGACTATTGTAAATAATGCTGCAGTAAACATTGGGGTGTACATATCTTTGGAATTCGTGTTTTCATTTTCTTTGGGTAAATACCCAGTTGTGGAATTGCTGGATCATATGGTAGTTCTATTTTTAATTATTCAAGGAATGTGCATACTGTTTTCCACAGTAGGTCCATCAGTTTACATTCCTATCAGCAGTGCATGAGGGTTCTTTTCTCTCCACATCCTCGCCAACACTTATTATTTCTTGTAGTTTTGATTCTAGCCATTCTGACAGGTGTGAGGTGATCTCTCATTGCGGTTGTGATTGGCATTTCCCTGATGATGAGTGATGTTGAGCCTCTTTCGATGTGTCCGTTGGCCATCTGTACTGTATGTCTTCTTTGTAGAAATCTCTGCTCAGGTCTTCTGCCCATTTTTTTTTTTTAAGATTTTATTTATTTATTTGAGAGAGAGCACAAGCAGGCAGAGCAGCAGGCAGAGGAAGAAGCGGACTCCCTGCTGAGCAGGGAGCCCAACCTGAGGTTCCATCCCAGGACCCTGGGATCATGACCTAAGCCAAAGGCTGATGGTTAACTGACTGAGCCACTCAGGCACCCTTGCCCTTTTTTTAATCAGATTTGGGGGGAGGGGTGTTGAATTGTGTGAGTTCTTTATACATTTTGGATATTAACCTTTTATTAGATATGTCATTTAGGTTTTATCTGGGTCCAGTAACATTGATCTTTTGACAAATCTTTTGACAGTGCTTTTGATTTCTTATAGTCATTCGTATATTATGGATTTTTATCTCATTGTGAGTCAGTTTTGGTCATTTCTGTTTCCTACAAATGTATAAAATACTTCTTATTAATTAATATAAATATGTCATATAATCTAATTTTTAACTGTCTATGATGTTTCCTGGGAAAGTAATCTACTTATACAATATTTTCTAAGTAATTAATATAAATATTCCATGGCATTCTAATATTTACCTCTATCTATCTGAGATTATATCTTCTTTTTTATTCCTAATGTTCTGCATTTAAGTTTTATCTCCTTTTTTTCATTTAATTTCCAGAATCTTGCTTTTTATTTAATAGCTTTAAATAATTAGAGCTTATTTATTTTTAAAAATCAATTTTATATTTGGGCTTTCTTATCTATTATTTATTTAATATATAAATTACCGATTCCCATTTTCTTAATCATTATTCCTCTCTTATAAGCTTACTTAATTTTTTCCTGTGTGTAGAGTTCTGTCTCCATCTCATAACTATGGCTAATCAAAACTCTCATTAAAACTATGTTCTAGGGACGCCTGGGTGGCTCAGTTGGTTAATCGGCTGCCTCCGGCTCAGGTCATGATCCCAGCGTCCTGGGAGCGAGTCCCGCATCGGGCTCCTTGCTCGGCAGGGAGCCGGCTTCTCTCTCTGCCTCTGCCTGCCACTCTGTCTGCCTGTGCTTGCTCGCTCTCTCTCCCTCTCTCTCTGACAAATAAATAAATTTTAAAAAAAACTATATTCTAAATAATTAGTAAGCATATATTTATTTCTATTTTTGTCTAGGAGTTATTGATTAAATCTCAAAATTAAAAAGGCATTTTGCTATTAATTTCTAGTGTCACTCTTCTGTGTCAGACAGCAAGGCCTATACAAATTTATAATTTGGGGAATTTATACCTTTTCTGACTAGATTGCTATCAGCTTTTATAAATATTTTATAACTAATTTAGAAATGCTTATTTCCTGAAAGGTAGAAAGTTCAGTAAGGTCTGTTAAGTCAAGCTTATTAATTTTTGTTCACTTGATTTATCAAAGATTAGGAAAGGTACATTAAAGTTGTTCTGATTATTATTTTTTATTCATTTATAATATTTTTGTTTTATATTACTTAGTATAGGCATACTCATGACTTTGGATTATATTGTATGGATCTAACTTTCAGCTTAATCCTTCTTTTCCTTATACTCCACTTTGTCTAATATTCCTGTTGCCAACCCTGGCTTTGTTTTCCCATTTCCCTGATACAATTTTGCCCATTCCTTTATGTTATGGGTTGAATTCTGCCTCTCCCCAAATTCATGTGTTAATAACTTCGAGCATCTCAAAATGTGACCTTATTTCAAAATAGGATTGTTGCAGATGCAGATAGTTGAGATGAGGTTATAATGGAGTACGATGGTCCCCTTATCCAATATGACTGGTCTCCTTATAAAAAAGGGAAATTTGGACACATATACACACACAGAAAGAAAGCCATGTGAAGATGAAGGCAGAAATCAATGTGATTTGTCTCCAAGCTAAGGAATGCCAAAGATTTCTAGCAAACCCCAGCAGCTAGGTGGGAGGCATGGATCACATTCTTGCTCTCAGCAGAATGTTGATCCAGAAAAAACCAGCCCTGCCAACACCTTGATTTTGGACATAGAACCGTCAGAACTGAGGCAATAAATCACTGTGGTTCAAGCCATCTAGCTAGTGGACTATGTTACAGCACCTGAGAAACTAACACACTTTATTTTGAGCCTTCCTGTTTATTTTTACTTTTGTGTACAACTCTTACGAGTGGTATATAATTAATGAACTCAAGATTAATAAGGATAATGTAAGCCATAGGGTCACAGTAAACCCAAAATCACTAGCAAAACAAAACTCCAGTGACATTTTATTGTCTCTTTTGTCCAGTTAATATTCAGCTTAATCAGAGTTTAGATGAGTCATGATTAAAGTACCACAGGTAACTAGAACTCAGTAACTTCCCCAGTAGTGTGTTATTTGGGTAGTTGCTTATTAATGCTGATTATTAGTCCTTCATAGGCAGGATAAGATGATACAAGCCTTGAGGTGGAACAGAACTCAAATTCTCCTCACCCTGAATTCAAAGAGGCTGCTGTATGTTCCCCTCAGATCCCCTGTCTTGAGAGGACAAGAAGCACTAATCAGATTTATGGTCTCCCTACCTTCCTACCTACCATTGCTTTGTGGTTGAAGTGACCTGGCATTTTAGGCCAAAGTTATTGGTATTGGTATTACATTTTTCTTGTATATATATGGGGGGGGTTATATACACACACATCCACACACATTCTCCTTCAAACATTGATATTAATGCTACATGTTTCATAATTGTGATAATGTGATTTCTCGGTCTTATTATTATTTAATATTTAAGACAATATTTTCAACATTATTTAGGTTTTTATGAATTTATTTCATTTTTCAGTTGCTTATAACTGTTCAGCATCTGTTCAGGAATATTACTCATGTTTCATCATTGTTTTACCTTTTGTAGAATCTGAGAAGTTTTTTTTTTGTTGCCCTCACACATGAATGATAAATATACTGGATACAGAATTTTCATGTAACAATATTTTTATGCTGAAACTCCATAGTAATTTTACATTTTTCTGGCTTTTTGAGTTGCACAGAAGCTGTTGGCCTCTTGTATTTTTTCCTTGTTGATAGCCCCTTTCTTTTGTTTGGATAGTCACAGGATTTTTCATTAATACTGGCAGTCAAAAAAATTCACGAAATCTCATCAAGTAGTGCATCTTAGTTATTAATTTCAGTTGTCACTCAGTGTGCCCTTTTACTTTAAACTTATGAGTTCTTCAATACAGGAAAATTTTCTTTTGTTCTACCTTGAGATATTTCTCCTCTTTAATATTTCCTCTCATTCTGAGATTCCTGATATGCAGAATATCCTTTCTCCAATCAATACTTTTTCCTCATCTTTTAAATCTCTTTTTTCTTTCCTCTGCATTCTTTCGAGAGTATCTGGTTTGTGCTCTAAATTTCTTACATTGTTTTCTGCAGTATCCAATGCATTTAAATAAAAATTATTTATTATAAATATTTATATCCCAAACTCCAACTCACTGTAAGTTCGGGATTCAAATGGATCATACTGATACCGATTTCTGCTTACATCTTTGACTTTGGCTCTCTGATAGACGGAGATTTACTTTCCTCTGAGCTTGGCTATGGATTTGTAATGAAGCTCTGAGATTAGTCTCTGGACTCGTCCTATCTGGCCCATATTGCTCTTATGCCATACAGTGTGGTCTACAAAGGGATGTTTGCATCTTGCTTCATGATCCTGATTACAGATCACGGCATTTTTGTTCTCTACTTGTTAAACCTAGTAATAAGTAGTATATCTCAGTTTATCTAACTGGAGATTATATTTCAAAGTGACTTTTAAACATGATAGTGTATAAACTTAGCTCTTCTTAGAGACCCAATGGAAGACGAATTCCTCGGTTGCTCAGTACAGGGACACTTCCTGTGTGACATAAACAGCCCAGGGCCCAGATGCCTCCCGTATGACATTATTAAATTCCTATGCCACCTTTTTACTCCATAACATTTTCTCGGGAGGGCAACTTAATCACTACAAATGTAATTCTGGGTAGCTAGCACTGCTACAAATAGAGAATTAATGCCATATTTAAACTCTTTGAGCCACATGTCACTATGGACAGGCTGATTGGAAGTCCAGGAGGATGCAGATTTACCAAGGCCGAAGAGTTATGGTAAGACCATGTCTAAGGTGATGTGAAAATATAAATGCTTTATTTTAACTATCTGAAAACAGAGAAAGTCTCTCTCTCAGGTATTATTTTATACAATCTAATTTGTAGTAATAGGTTTTGAAATCACTGCATTGCTTTAAAACAGAATGTTTGATTTCAATGGAACATAAAAATCATTTAGTCCAAATTTAAAATTTTAGAGATGAGGACACTCAGGCCTAAAGGGTGTGGATGACTTGTCCTAACATCTCGCTAGGAATTATGAACTAAGTTTCCTGTCTCCTAGTGCAAGCACTGTTTCCTTCACTCTATGCTAGAAACGTATTATAGAAAAATTCTACGTGGCACTATTATGCAACATATTTATTTCTTTGCCTTATAGCTTGAACCAGTGATTGTGATTTTTTAAAATCTATATTTTAGTCAATTATAAGCTCATTAGTAAGCTCCTGGAAAATCACAAAGGCCCTTTGGGGACCAGGAGAATCTGCGAGGGACCCAATGCTGGACACTACTACCCGTTCAAGGAGTAGGAAACTTCGAAGCACGTAACAGCTCAAAAACCCTGACACATACTGTAGAGAAGAAAGGAATAAAGTAATGTTCCTCATTCTCCAGGTTGTCAAGTTGACAGTCAGTGTTGGGATTCATCTCTGAGGCCTGCTGACTTGGCATTACCAGGCAGTAGATAAACATAATCTAAGTGACAGTGTTTAAATCAGAACTGATTTGATCGTTCACTTGTAATAGATACTAGGAGCCAAAGAACTCTTTCACTTTTCTCTTTAAATGGGAGAACTTAGAAATGACAAAAATGCTTTGATTTTAATGTGCAGTTTTTATTACCTTGATGAGAACCTCAATGCCTTGCTAACTGTCAAAGAGAAGCCACATTTTCCAGTGAAATTCACTAATTTATGAAATTATATCTACATTTGGCAACTGGAATTTTTTTTAACTCTTCAGTGCTTTGCTCCATGGAATTAAAACAGCCAAGATGTTTGAGAGAACCTACAATTTGCAGAATGATGGAAATGACACAGCTCACTTCTATAATAGAGAATAAAATGAAAGCAGATTGAATCAATATGAGGAAAGGCCTCTTTCTAAATTCTATACAGTGAATAAACCCATTGTTGCTCTTTGAGAATAGAAAGTCATGGTGAACCAAAATTTTCTCTTTTGTCTGAATTTATGCTCCCAGAAGCCCAAATATATCTTATTATTTAAATGAAAAGTGGAAAGAATTTCATTTATTTGATCAATAAACATTTATTAAATGCTTATTATGTGTTAAGCCATATGCTAGAGAATAGGGTGAGTAAGATAAGGCATCATATAACTCATAATATACAGGGGAAAGAATTAACAGATAATCTATTAAGCATAACTATATTCCACAAAGAAAATGCATGGAAAGTGAAGTAACTATCTCATGTCATAATTGGGTAAGGAAGGAGGACAAGAGGCAAAATGGAGCACATACAAAAAAATATTTTTGTAAATCTGTAACCACGTTCAGAAGGAATAAATTAAATCTCCAGGTACCAACAATAGAGAATAGAAAGCAAAAAAAGTAAGCAGAAACTGATGTCAGCCCGACCGGTTTGGGACCTAGACTTAGATAGAAGCAGCCCATAAGGCTGAGGGCTTGGATTACAAATGCTCCTGGGAAGACAGGTCTCATGGTTCTTAGCCCTGCAAGGCAAGGGACTGGTACTAATAACTATGCTTAAAACCTGGGATCTTGCAAGACTAAGCTTTCTGTTAAGAAAGAATCAGGAAAATTTTTGCTCATTGTCCCAGAGAAATGGCAGTTGAACTTTCATCCATTAAGGGTGGTGGATGAAGAGAAACTCACACACATAGAAACAAAACCCAAGTTTGAGTCGTATTTCAACTAATAGAGAATTACAGTTGTCAAAGCATAAGAAAGTAACAGAATGTCTTAAAAGGACTGAGAGAAGATAAAAATCAACTTAGACTTTTATATTCCTCTAGCTATCATTCGATAATAATGGTAAAATAAAGACAGAGTTAATACACATGGATCCTTATGAAAAACTTATTAAAGAATGTACTTCTGCAAACTAATAGTAATATAATAATGATAATAATTACAGAAGGAAAGATCAGGACAAATAAGCAATGAGAAGCAGAGAAACTGGTAAGTATTTTGGCAATATAAATAAGCACTGACAATGATGATGATAAAATGAATATAAAAAAGCATGTTAAGGTTTAAAAACAAAGATGAATTCATAGTATGGGGGCAGGGGGAAGTTATGGCTGAATATGTTATAAACATGCTGAATTTGTTGCAACTGCCCATCATTCTTAACCCTATTTCAATTGACTTAGCCCTCTTTAATCAAAATAATGCCTTATTTTGCCTATGCTTTATTTTTCCGGATACTTAGATAGCTTTCTTTTTTCTTTTTTCTTTTTTTTTTTTATTATTTGTCTAGTATATCTTTTTCCATCCTTTTACTTTTAATCTTCCTGGTCCTTCTATTTTATATACAAGGACCTCACATAAATACCATACAGTTGAATTTTATTTGTTTTAATCCAACCTCAGAATTTTTTTGCAAATAATAATTTATTACATTTATATTTCATTTGATTAATAAAATATTTGGAATTCTTTCTGCCATCTTATCTGTGCTTTCTATTTGCCTTGCTTTTTTCTATGCTTTTTTATTCTCCTTTCTTTGGAATTAATATTATTTCCATTCCATTCTCTTTCCTCTATTGCTCTTGATATTATACAAGTTATTTCTGTTCTCTTAGAGTCTATAGTTAATCTTCAGTACCTCTCATTTGAATAATACAAGACCTTTAGAATAACAGTCTCTCATACATCCTCTCTTACCTATTACTGTTACCCAATATGTAATTACATCTTGTATTTATAACCCTCAAATTTAATAATATAGTTAATGTTTTATTCATTAATAAGTTAAGTATTTACCCATGTTTTTACCAATTCCTTCACTCTCCACTCTTCCTTGGCTCTCAAACCTTTTGCTAGGATCACTTTCCCTCTTTTTTACATAATATTGTAAAATGTCTGTTAATATGGATTGGTTGGTGGTAAGCCCTCAGTTTTTCTTTGCTAAAAATCTTTATTTCACATCTGTTATTGAATACCATGCAAGGTAAATAATTATGCATTTAATGTTTTTAGTGTTTTTCTATATACCGGTGGCAAGTAATACAGTGTTTTTCTATTCTTTTAGTGGTTATCCCTGAAATTATAACATATGCTGATTTTTTTTAATCCTACTTAGACTTCATTATGAATACTAAAGTGAAGGCTTTATATCTTTCTCCATTATCAAAAACTCATTTGATACTACCTCTCCCTCATTATATGCATTGATTGACAAAAATTTAAGTTTGGAAATACCAAGTTTGAATGATAGATAGAGAAATATAAAAGTCTAGCATGACATGTGGGATATGGGAAGGTCTATATACCTCGGGGGAAATTATAAGTGGACAAATGCTATGTAGAGTAATTTGGAATTACCTAACAAAGTTGAAAATGTTCAATCCTTACAATGCAATGATTCCACTTTTAAGTATATACACATACTCACATACATTCACAAGGAAATGTGGGCATCCATAGCAGCATTATTGGTAATTGCAAAAAGGTGGAACTACCTAAGTGTTCACTCAGATGGATAAACAAACTACTATATTAGTATAATATTAAATTAAAAATTGTACAGCAGTTGAAACTAGTGAAAGCAATCTAAGATGGATTATTAGATGGATAGATGTTGAATACACTTGCAGTATGATGCCTTTTATTTATTTATTTCAGTCAGTACTACCTATTATGTCCGTATTGGCAGTTTACAAAGATTTGGTTGCATGCCACCTTCAGGGAAGGGAGGGCAGAAAAACATTTGGGAAGGGAGAGGGAGTTAGAAAGGTCAAGAGGATTCAACTATATCCATAGTGTGTTTCTTTCAGGATGGAAAAGTTCTGAAGCAAAATGTTCACATTTTCCAGATTTGTTCATAGATCAAATAATTTTGATATTTTCTGCTTTGATTTTTGTCTGTCCCTTTCTGTGTATTTTAATAATTTGTGCATATGTGTATGTATGTATAAATAGCAGTACAGAATTAAAATCTGAGAGAGACAGCTTTAAGACACAGTTTCATCTTCTTGATTTATGCCTCTGAACGTTCTAAGATGTGGCTGGCAGCCAGTGTCCCTAACATTCTTGCCATAGCTCGTCATCACCTCAGTATGCACGGGGACAATTGTACCAGTCATGGGCTCTGTCTGCTAATCACTCCCTAGATGGCACCCCTCCATAACCCCTGGCTTCTACCATCTAACTTCCTAGCTCACTCCATCTTATACTTCAATCCCAACAATTCCTCAGCCACAAAGAGACTTACAATTCAAATTGTCCCACTGCTCTGACTGCATGTTGCTCCATGTCCTCTGACTCCCACCTCAAGTTCAAAAATCTGTCATTATCTCTTCCCTGTTCAATACTCTTCTAGCTGAACCAAAATTCTGCTTGATCCTCTCCCTTTGTCTACTCTGGACCTGTGCCAAGATGAATGACTATGGCTGGTGAGAAGCCCACAACTGTGCTGAAGGGCTTCTCTTTAATTAGTGACCCAAACCTTCAAAAGATCCTTACTGCTGCCCAGCAATAAAACCAGTTTCTTTACTTTATCCTCTCTTCCAAAATTTTAGAACATCATTTTATTTATTATATTTCCTTTCACCTCCATCACCTCCTTCTCCCTCTTCAGTCAGTTTATACTCTTGATTCCTGGGGTGCCTGGGTGGCTCAGTGGGTTTAAAGCCTCTGCCTTCGGCTCAGGTCATGATCCCAGGGTCCTGGGATCGAGCCCCGCATCGGGCTCTCTGCTCAGCAGGGAGCCTGCTTCCCTTCCTCTCTCTCTCTCTCTCTCTCTGCCTACTTGTGATCTCTGTCAAATAAATAAGCAATAAATAAGTAAGTAAATAAATAAATATATATATTCTTGATTCCTGTTTCTTTTGAATAAATGTTAAAAAAGCATTTAGAAGAGAACTTGTGTACATTCTCACCATTTTATTCACCAGTCCTCCTGCATCTGCACCCAATTTCTCTGCCCTATATTGTCCCTGCCTTTACTATAGATAAATTGTCTTTGCCCCTATCCATATGCAACTTCTTCCATTCTGCACTGATCCTATTCCCAGTTACTTATTCAAATCACCTCTCGCTCAGTTGTCTCCTCCCTCTTCTATATCATCCATTTTTCTCTCTATATAGATTCATTCTCATCAGTATGAAATATGCTATAATTCCTCAAATGTTAAAACAAAAACCCAACTTGCTCCAACATTCCCCTCAACTAGATGTCTTGAAAAAGTTATACCTCAGGCATATAGCTTTTCTACTTCCTTTCTTCCGGTTGTCTTGAAACTCTGCCAGTCTTCCATCCCTACCTCTGTACAAATAACTTTTGTCAAGTTCATCATTAATCTGTACATTGTCAAATCTAATGGATGATTGTTTGACTTCATCTTTTAGGACTTAGTTGTAGCATTTGAAGCAGTTGATTTCTCTATACTCCCTGAAATGCCTTCTTCACTTTGCTTGTTAAATTCCACTCTCTTTTTGTTCCCCTCTTTCCTTCCATTTCAGTGGAAATCCACTTTAATCCTCTTTTTCTCCACATTTCTTCCTTCTCCTGACTGTGAACATTGGAATGTCTCAGGGTTCAGTCCTTAAACTTCTTTTACATTATCTTTGGTAAATCCCTTGATCATCTCACTGAGTATGACGGGTCATCTATATGCTGATGACACCAAAAGTTTTATCTCCCAACACCAGCCTTATGTAGCCTCATAGTGTGTACTCAACATTTTCATCTGAGGGTCTGATAGCCATCTCAAATTTATTATGTACTGAACATAACTCATGATTCCCAACTCTTCTCCAGCCTCAAACCTGAACATCTAATAGTCCTCCTTGCTCAGTAAGTGGCAAGTCCGTTCTTTCTGTGGCTTAGGCTAAAATCCTCACATTTCTTGACTTCTCCCTTTCAATTCATATAAAATTAACCCTGTTAGCAAATCCTATCAGATCTACCTTCAAAATATTTCTGGAATCATTCTATTTTCAACCATCTCCATCTCTACCACACCGCCCCATACCACCATCATCTGTCTTCTAGACTGCAGCAGGACTCTCCCACTGGTCTTCTGTCCTTGCCCACTCTTCACCTCCTCTCCACTAAGGCTACAAAGTGGTAATTTTAAGATGTAAGTCAGATCTTATCAGTCCTCTGCTCAAACCTTCCAACAGCTTCCTTTTATAAGTTAGAGTGAAAAGCCAAGTCCTTAAAATGCCACCCTACCTCATGGTGCTCTCTGGCCTCATCTTCTAACTTCTACCTCCTTCCCCATTGCTAATCCTCCTCTAACTACTTCAAGTTTTATTTTTGTGTTCCAGAAAATGGGCACCTATGGCAGTTAACAGTATGTTTGCCAGGACTCTTACTTGGGTTTGGATCCCAACTCAACCTACTAGATGCATCATCCTGTGTGTTTCTTTCAATAATTAGAAATGAAAACAGAACCTGACCATAGGGTTACATCAGCAGTTCTCAGTGGGGATGATTTTGCCCCTTGGAAGATATTTGGCAATTTTGGGGACATTTCTGTTTGTCACATCTTGGGAGGTGCTACTAGTTTCTAGTGGGAAGAGTCCAAAGGTACTACTGAACATCCTATAATACATAGGCTAGCTCTCAAAAAAAATTATCTGGCTCAAAATATTAATAGTGCTGTGGTTGAAAAAACTTGGATCATGTTGTAATAATTAAATGACTCAATATTTGTAAGTCATTTAGAACATTACTTGGTATGTATTAAGTACTTTATAAGTATTGGTTAAAGTTTTTAAAAAATACATACCTTATATGTACATACAGAAGATACACATAGACTCCTCATCCAACAGTGTTGGCAGCTCCCTGTACATGGAAAGCTCTTCCCACGGATAGCTACATTGTGTACTTACCCACTTCCCACAAATCTTGCTCACATATCATCTTACCAGAGGGGACTTCTCTGGCCACCTATGTTGCCACGTTCTCCACTCTTGTTCTGCTGTGGTTGTCTCCCATTGCATGTTCAGCTCGTGAGATACCATGTATTTATTTATTGTTCCATTGTCCAGACTCCAACAATAATTGATTGCTGCTCCAACATACTTTTATCCTGCTGTGCATTTGTTTTAATGCAACAAAATAGATTGCAAGATGCTTGCACTCCTGAGTCATAATTTATTATGTGTTATTGTCTGTGAATTCTTGTGTAGTATTGTGCAAACAGTGGGTGGCCAGCCAAAATTTGTGGAGTTATTCAGCAAGCCATTGGAGACATAGGCTGTAAGCGGGGAAGGAGTATGAAGTCAGATACGGCACTTTTGGAATCATTTGAAGTATGCAATTATCCAAATAATTCAGACCCAAATAAATCAAAATATCTTTTAATTGAAAAAGTACTTACTATGAGGAGATTAGCCACCTCACTGGTCTTCATTAATCTTACGATCAATCCCTGAATTCTTCCCCTGAAGACAGAATGATTTTTTTTTTAAGATTTTATTTATTTATTTGACAGAAATCACAAGTAGGCAGAGAGAGAGGAGGAAGCAGGCTCCCTGCTGAGCCGAGTGCAGTGCGGGGGCTCGATCCCAGGATCCTGGGATCATGACCTGAGCTGAAGGCAGAGGCTTCATCCCACTGAGCCACCCAGGTGCCCCAAGACAGAATGATTTTGATGGTTGTGGAATATAAGTCAGGTAGCAGTTCAGAGTTTCAGAGCCAATTGCCAGAGGGCAATGTTATATCAGGAATTGGAAAAGGAAGGGGAAGGAGAGCAACTGGGATTTTCTTGAGTAAATACAATATAGAGTAATTCAACTGTGAAGAGCACATATGAGACCCCCAGTGCATCTACATTTGGGGAGAAATGGAACTTTAAAGATGTGCTTTCATGTGGGAAAAGCCCTTTTTATTACAAATATACTCCCAGTAAGTGGCAGTTTTCATACCAAAATGGTGCCGCATTCAAAGCACATCACCTGTCTCATGTGACAAAAGCATGGAATGTGCAAGCCATTTCTGAGTGCTTTAAATTCTTTGGAGACTGTGCAGATTATATTATATAGTATTTACGGAAGTAAGTGCTGCTTTAGTCAGTTGGTAAAAACACTTCCAGTGTTTCCGTCCCCCATTTTTCACAAACACAGAACTCCTGAGATGAGTTGTCAGGGGCTGATGTCAACTCACAAGTGCTGTTTGTTGCTTTTGTTTTAATTTTATTTCTCACCCACCCAATAGTATGATTTAAGATCATCTTGACACATGTCGATTTAAACATTTTTATTTCATTTTTACTTCAAGAGAACTTTTTTTAATTTGAGCAAATAATAAACAGACAAGCTGAAAGTTCAGACTTCATGAATGCCTAATTCCTTGGAAAATTGCCCTCGTACTCAGGAGATAAAAATTTACAACAGATTTAATGTATGCTTCTTTGTTGTAATGATTTTTCATTACACTCGTGTGTGCGTGTGTGTGTGTGTGTGTATGTGTGTGATCCAGGCAATAAGAAAAATTCCTTGGAGAGCAAATTTTTTTTCCTTGGGTTTTTTTTTTCTTTGTCTAAAATATCCTTCAGTGTTACTCACTTAATATGAACCTCCCTTCTTCTCTAAGCTTATTTACTAGTTATCCTCACCATGTTCTCTCTTTGCTGGACCCACTGGCCTCCTTATTTTTTCCTTTATGTATCCTCACATATGCCTGGACGTTTCCACCTTGACCTCATTCCTCACGCCATGCCTCCATCTCTTCCTTCTCTGCCTGTCAGAATCCTGTCCTTTCTTAAGTTCATACTTCAAGTCCTCCATTATCAGATTTCTGCTTTGACCCACAATGTTCTGTCTGTCCTCTAAACTTAAAATAACTAACTGGTTGTGAGTTTGAAAGGTAGATGAAGGAAAAGACACCTGCAAAAGAGAAAGAACTGAGGTATAGATGATTCTGGCTATTCACTGTAGTTATGGTTTATTAGGTCACCACTGACACTGAATTAGAGAATACTGAGCCTTTGCTCCTAGGGGAAGTACAAGGTTAGGTACCTGTAAGCCTCTGGTCTTAATATTTTCACCAGCTGATGAATTTTTTATGTGTGTTTGTATTGTTTTATGTGTGTTTCTATTCAAAGGCACCTTATTTAATAGATACTGTTGATTTATTTGCATTGAATTCCTGGCCAACAGCACGATATCTTATACCTAAAAGAACACATTTTTTTCGTAAGGCACATCAGACTTTTCTTGCTCTTAGACATTGATAGCACTTCAGCAATATGCTTTAGGGCCATTTTAAACAGGGAAAATCACCAATAAGAAGCACAAAAATGTAAAAAAAAAAAAATGATGAGGATCTACTGTAGTCAGACATGCTCTAAGAAGCCATGGTGAATTTATCCGTTCTTAGATGATAGAAACGGAAGAAGACCATTTGCAGCGAAGTGAAGAGGATGTGTTCAGGGCAGTGAAGTGGCCAAAGTCTTTCAGGAATAAGTCGAGCAAGTTTGAAGGGGAGGGACTAGAAAGTAGAAGGCTTCCTAAAGTAAAAAAAAAAAAAAAGCCTACCCTTTTCCCCAACCAGATCCATGACACAGAGATTAACCTGATTCCAATATAAATATATGCTACCTAATTTGAGAAAGCAGCCAAAAGAAAGTGGGCACTTTGAGGATTAAGAAATGCACCTGCTTGACAGCTCTTTTTGAGATGTTGATAATCAACTTTTCTTAAAAAAAAAAAAAAAAATTAGCCTCATGTGGAGCAAGCAGCCTAGGAAGGGTAATTCCATCGGTGGCAAATAAGATGACTGTAAAAGAACATAATGATATTTGACACATTTTCCTTTTTCTAAATTTTGAGCCTCTCTCCCTACTTCACACATTAGCAAACTCAGCGGAGGAACGTGGTTTTCAAATGAGTATTATTCTTTAGAGTTCAAAAAGCAATGTTTACCCAAACTTAATTACAACCATAAATGTTCCTAACATTTAAAAGTACAAATAAAAAAAGAAAAGAAAAAAGCTGTGTCTTTTAAAACTCTGTATAAAGCTAAAAAAAACTTTTAAATTGAAAAATGGTATATCCTTAATCTGTTCTTTTGAAAGACCACTAAACACATCCTTTTACTTATAAACAATTTAAATAAAATATGAAAAGAACAAAATTCTTCAATTTGCAAAATGGCTGTTGAATCAACAACCAGAAAGAATTTGCTACAAGAGAAGACAGATGTTTTCAACTTTTTTTTTCACATAATTTCTAAACTCATATTTTATGTGAGGAAAAATCACAGTTTGTAAAAAAGACCTCTGTGAAACAATTTATAGGGTATTATTTATATTTTCAACCATTTCTATTACATTGTTGTAACAAAACACTGAGTAGCCAGAATAAAAGGGGATATTTAAGCAACTGGAAGAAATTCACTGTGTAAACATAGTTTGACAATACAGATCAATATCAGGTAAAACGTTGACCCCAGAAGCCCTCAGTATAATAAATATGTCAGAGTGAGTGGTAAGAATGGTGCATGTGGAGTTCCATTTTGAGCATAACTAAGTTCCTTCTAGATGGTCACCTCAGTGCTCCCTCTCTCAGGTGAGAGCAGTGAACTCTGACCAAACTACAAAACCCAACTCCTGAAAGCACTGGAAAGTGAACAAGCCTACAGCTTTGGAAGTGAGTCAACACCCAGAAGAAGAGACCTGCATAGGGTAAGTTGGCAGTTTGTTTTCAGCTTTCAGCCTTGAAGTTGGGTGTGGTTATCACCCTGAGGGGCGGGTAAAAGAAACAAAAAAACAAAAACAAAAACAAAACTCCCGTAAAAAACTTGCAGTAGGATGTACCAGAAGGAAGGGAGAGGTGGGGACGAAGCAGGGGAGCTTCGAGAAGCCCGGCTGACTGACACAGTTGATGTAGTTTCCGGATGAGTGTATGAGGCCAACAGAATTCTCTTCCATGGCTGCCTGGTAGCTGCTAAAAGATGACTCTCCCACTGAAACATTTTATCCCCTTATTCCGTCGAAAAGTGGAATTCAAACTCCAACTTCCTCATAGACTCACAACCTTAAAAGCTGCACATCGTGTAGAAGATCACTTTTCTCAGTTTTCTTTGGGGCACCTGCCAAAGAAAAATGACTTTTCTCAATTCTTGGTGGGGGTGGAGGGGCATCAAAAAAACGACTTTGAAAAAGGCTGAAAAAAGTCCACAGAGAAGGCTCTCAGCCACCAAGCATTGGGTTGGCATGATTTGTTGCCCCAGGGAACAGATTTCAGATGTTCAGTCTGAAGGGCACAAGCCCAGGACTTTCATTCTCTGACCTTCTCTGCATGTTATTGTCTCCTGAGCAAGTGCTCTCTCGAGAATGATCCTTGGGTTTTGGGACGCGTGAGAATTTTGCCTCAACAATGAACCTTGTTGGCGGTAGCCTGGTTGAAACCTGCTCTTCATCTTTTTGCTTGTCCAAGGGGTGGGAGTAGCAAAGAGGGGTTTGAAATGTTGTTTTATTGTTTTATTTCATAGTAAGAAGAGGTGTAACCTTGCTGAGAGGGTGACAAATTCAGTTATAGTCAACCAGTACTTGACAGGTTCTATCAGAAAACCAAACAAGGAAAGAATGTGTACGCCTGCTACCAGCTGTCACAGGACTGAACAATGAATGTTTGATGAAGCGACCTGCAGATACATCTCTGTAGAAGTCGGCTTTGAGTAGCAACTAGCTGACAAAATTAACAAGAAAGGGCCTTGGTGGAGGGTATCAAAAGAAAAGGGGGGGAAAAAAAGGAAACTGAAAATCTCCCAGTCCCTTTATTTGTTTAGGTGCTATATTGAAAGAGCCTCCACACAAGGTAGAATTTGAAATGCAGTTGCAGTTCTGTTAAAATAAATACACGGTCTTCATCTCAGCCCACATTGAAAATACAGTTCGGGTAATTGTCAGATTTTCCAAATTAGTCGTGCTCTGAAAACGGAAGCTCGTCTGCTGGAAATGGGAGGGTTTGGTTGTGCTTCTCAAGCAGCTCCTGGCCTCTTGCTGACAGGCCAGGGGATGGGGAAGTGGCCAGTGTGGCACAGGAGACGGGACCTGTCCCCCTGCCCTGAGTCACACAGGCCAGCCACAGATTTGGTGATCCTATTCAGAAGCATTTTTTTTCCTGAAAATCTCCTAAACTAAAAGGGACTAAAAAATCTCCTTGAACCAACACAAAGACCTGTAGCTAAAGATTCCTTTTCTTACTCTAAGACTCTTTTCCTCTGAAGTCAAAAATCAGTGGCATTTTCTGCCTTCAAGAGAAAATGCCATGATCCTATTAAGCTATATCGTTAACCTAGTTTCTCTCAGAACTTTAAATTAGAGAAGAATAAAGCATTATTAAAATCATACTTCAGGGGTGCCTGGGTGGCTCAGTCGGTTAAGTGTCTGACTCTTGATCTTGGCTCAGGTCTCCGTCTCAGGGTCATGAGTTCAAGTCCCACATTGGGTTCCATGCAAGGTGTGGAAACCACTTTAAAAAAACAATACTACGAGTCAACCAAAAAAAAAACGTTTTCTTCCTCTTTCTGCTCCCCTCCCCAGTATTTGCACTGTACTATCTTGATATTTCTAATACTAAGGCCAAGATGCCTCTTAACTTGCATTACTTTGTATGTTTGCAACTTCCTGATGAGGAGGGTCTGATCATATTTAGCTTTCATTCCTCTGCAGCCCTAGCCAATTCTAGACCCTCACACTCCTCAGAGCAGGTCTCAGTGAGTGGAAATAGAATTGCCTGTAAACCCAGAAATAGGTAAGAGATTCAGCTGAACCATTCTGTGGCCATCCCAGAGTCCTATAGCCCCTGCATTCCTGCTGTAATGATATTCCCTTAGTTCTTCTTTAGCAAAGCGGAGGAATAAATCCACTAACTATGGAAGAAAGACATAAAAGGTTACATCCCACACTTTCCATTCAGCCAACCAAAATAAGTAGAAAACTCAGGAAGGAAATTCCACATCCATATCCCCAGATAGAGGTGTTAATAAAATGTAATATGTCATAATTAAACTATCTTTCAACCCAATAATGAATTTTCACATGTGCATTTTCCTTGTGAACTTTCATTCTGTTCGTACATTTTTGAGCTCATCTCATGATAGCATCTAGTATTTTATGGCAAATAGAGTGGTGTTATAAATATAAATTATGTGATCTGTCAATCTGAAAAAGCCACAAATATTATCTATTGGGGTTTCTTGCTTCTTATCTCTGCCTCTCCAAATTTTTCCAATCCATATTGTGCTAAAGAATTTTGAAGATTAAAAATAAAATCTGTTCCATTATTTATCTATTTCCAGAATGGTGAATAAGGTTTAATCTTGCCAATAAAGATACAGAGATGAAAAATGTCTATGATGGATTCAATAAGTAAGAAATATCTGTAAAACGAAATTACCCTTCATGCTGCACAGATATGGGTCTTCATATGTGCCTGCAGGGCAATAGTTGGCTATAGTTTGATAATTTGCTATTAAAGATATGAAGGAGGGAAAGATTGGAGAAAATGAGTACATGGATATAAACAAAGGTAGGGCACAAAATTACGCAGAGAGAAGGGTCACAAAAACATACTTTATGGAGACCAGTGGAAAAAAGAAACAGAGGTGAGGGTTAACTTTACAATTGCTGTGGTATAGAAAGGCAACTGCCGGTCAACCTCCTAGTTCTCCTTGAGATGAGGAGAAATGACCTGCTAAGAAACCCGACCTCTGTCTTTAGCATAATGACTGAGGCACAACTTAGGTATCCTTAGGGCCGCCATCAGGAGCAAACCTAGGGGACAGTTCGGACGGTTCATCATAATCCCAAACCTCCAGGAAGTGGTGGAGGAAGAAGAGGAGAAGGAGGAGTCAGGGGGAGGAAGAATAATATTAGTAGCTATGCAGAGAAACCATAAAAAATCGTCAAATAGAGTTACACTGTATTGTGGGTTTGTGTGTCCCTTAACCTAGAGTTTCAGAAACCACTGTGAAATGGGGAAGAACTAAATTTTAATACTGATCTTCATCCCCCTCTGTTACTTTGGCATCTGTAGCTATACTACGAATTCACACCACATGCCCATGAGCTGGGTATGTTGTGTATACGATGCAGCAGACTCGCCTACATATGTTCTCACCGAACCAGAGATTCAATTACATATACTGTCCATTCCTAACCCCAGAGTTTTGCACTCAGTGAGGAGACTCTGGGCTCTTCTTAATATTATCAGTGCAGTTGGGCTATATGATCCAGCAATCCCACCTCTGGGTATACAGTCAATGAAATGAAAACAGGGTATCAAAGAAATACGTGCACTCCCGTGTTCATCGCAGCATTATTCACAATAGCGAAGATAGGGAAACCTAAATGTTTGTCAGTGGATGATTGTATTTTAAAAATGTGGGAGATTATCTACCTATTTATCTGCATATACATACATACACACATACATACATACAGTGGAATATTATTCGGTTATAGAAAAAAAAAAGGGAAATCCTGCCATTTGTGACAACATGGGTAGACCTTGAGGGCATTATGCTAAGTAAAATAAGCCAGACAGAGAAAAACAAATACAGGATGGCATCCCTTATACATGGAATCTAATAAAAGTCAAACTCATAGAAACAGAGTAGAAAAGTGGTTGACAGGGACTTGGAGGGGTGGGAGAAATAGGGAGAGGTTGGGAAAAGTACAGACTTTGAGCTATGACATGATAAAGTCCAGAGGATCTAATGGAAACATGGTGACTATAGTTGATAACACTGTGTTACCTAATTGAAATTTGCTGAGAGAGTAGACCTTAAAGGCTCTCACACACACACACACACACACAAAGAATAATTATGTGAGGTGATGAGTATGTTAATTACCTAGACAAGGGGAACCCTTTCACAACATACTCATATGTCAATTCATTGCAATGTATACCTTGAATGTCTTAACATTTTATGTGTTAACTATACCTCCATAAAGCAGAAAAAAATACCAGTTTAGTCAAAATGCATCTGACACCAGGAGGGGAAACTGAGATACAGAACGATAAGGTGAGTTTCTCAATGTTTAATAGCAAATCAGTGGCTAAAGAAACAGATTCATTTTTCTGCCAGGCATTGGCATTTATTTTAAATAATTTATTGATTGCATGCATAAGGTAGGCAAGGAGTAGTTAATCAATGTATGTATATGCATATATATTTTTTCTACTTTTCTCCTTGAGCACCAGAAAGAAACTCGCTGGGGAAATATGACTGATTCATTAATTCATTGGCTGAGAAATCATTTAGGTGGACTTATTGCTGGGGTTCTGAGTGTGTTTATGCATAACAATTTATATGTAGATGCTATTTATAGGATATACAGACTTCATGCAATTTGTTGTTGTAGAAAATACAACCTAAAGAGAGTGCTCACCATTGTCTGATTATTAATAATGCACCCAAAGATGGCTGCTGTAAAAATTATTTGAATGGAACAGACTAAATTTGCAGAGATGCCCAGAGAACTGGCTGGAAGGATTCATTGATGTTAATTGCTATTACTGCCTGCATGTTAAAAGTAGCATCCTCAGTACTAGGATTTAAAAGATATCAGGAAAAACCACTATCCCTAAATGCTGCCTTCAAATGCCACCTTGCCTGAAATTCTGCCATAAGAAATCCACCTTGTAAGACTAGCGGGAAATAATCAGTACTTCTTACTGATTGGTGAGAGTAAGTGTGACTCTTATTTTTGTTGTTGTTGTATACTTAATTTTTTTGGATCCCCTATGTTAATTACACTGTGACACAGAGGTATTTTAGAAAAATGGTTCTTTGAGTAATTGTGCCAATAAACTCTGTAGTCCCAAGGACCTCTGGCACAATGCAAAACACATAGTTGGCACATAGTAAATATGTGTGGTGGACGAAAATACCTGTTTCTTTTGGGGGGGGGGCACTATCTCCAGGAGTTGTTGGGTCAGATTTCCATCAGGCACTGACACATTTTCAGCAGTTCTCAGACTTCCGTAGGCATCTGAGTCATCTTGTTCTCAAATCTACTGACAGCCATGGTGTCTGCATTTTATAGATGAGTGGGGATCTGCGGGGGAAACCAAGAGAAAGAGGGGAGCAGGGGAAATCTGCAAAGACGACTCTGCTGCTAACAGAATGTTGTCCACATTATAAAAATAGTCAGAAGAGAGAAGAAGAGTGATTCTCAAGCCACATTCCACTGAGTCATGGATTCCATGTTGTCGTATCTGGGAATGTTGGAAAGGCAAAGGGACAGGCATTTCCGGCGGGTAGCGTCTAGGCCCCTTAACCTCAACTTGAACGAGAGCAGTTCAGTGGTGATCCATTAAATATATTGACATCTCACACACTATCCCATTTGAAGAAAGAATTCTTGTGCTGACAGAAAAATAAGGAGGTATGGGAGGACTGAAGAAAGAGAAAGAAAGAAAGAAAGAAAGAAAGAAAGAAAGAAAGAAAGAAAGAAAGAAAGAAAGAAAGAAAGAAAGAAAGAGAGAGAGAAAAGAGAAGAGAGAGAAAGATAAACAAAACTTCATTGGTTTCTAGTCCTGACCCTGGAGGAAATTTCCATTCCTAAATGCAAATCATTTGAAAGGCTAAAGAAGGGAGAGAGCTGCCTACTTTGTGAGCTGATAACAGAAAACCTCTGCTCCATTATGCAAGTCTAGAGAAAAGAATGGTTTATAAACATTGGTTTTTCAGTCCATCAGGGCGCCAGGACCCTGCGTTGCCAAGAGACACCTCCAGTGCTGAAATGAAATAAGAAGACCATGTTTACATTAACATTCCCCTTTTGATTCACTGTTTGATTAAGATGGAAGAGAGGGAAGAATCAACCTGACGGTGTCCTGATTGGAGAAGACATAACACGAAGAGAAGCTGTACACACAGTCCCCATCAGAGACAAAGAGTAAAGCAGGCGTTTTGTGCTCCAAATCCCCATTGCTCCCTCTGCCTCCCACCCTGCAGCTCCAGTGCCCCCCCGTGATCCCCTGATTAGAGCCTGATAGTTCAGAAAGAAACTGAGAAACCTCAGCCAGTGCCAAGATGTCTGGGAAAGACACAGAGCACTGAAAACAGGATAGGTTTTGGCATCTGCCAGGAATGGGATTGGAAAAAAGTAACTTATTTTCATAGGAAAATGAACAAAAAGGTCTCAATTGCCACAAAGGCTTCCTTCCACCTATTAGATGCATTTGCCATATATTTAATTACTTTTAGGAGAAAGGATAAAAGTAAGAGGGCCATAGCTGAATGCCTCGAAGGACATGAGGAGAGTGTTTTTACATGCCTGCTCTGTCCCAGTGCTTTTGAGAAAAAAGGTCAGAAGAGGTATGTGCAAACAGAAGTGTTGTGTAGCGATGATTTAAGGCAGATGTTCTTACCATGACCCCGACACGTGACAGACACGTGGATGAGCTGCTGTTGTTTGGGGGAGGGGAGGGAACTGTGTAGAGTGATGTTTCTAATAAGAGCAAATGCACCAATATGTCTAAATAGTTCATTGGTTCTCCTGAATTCAACAAATTTCAAGGTCCCTCCTGTAGTACCATCAGTCTTCCTTATCCATATTTCAGTTTTCTAGTATGAGTGAAATAGGTCGCCGTACAGTTACCAGAAAGTCACTGAAAAGAACCTTTGTGGGAAGCTACCTGATATATCGTGCCACAAAGTTTTAACGGACTTCTCTGAACTTCCTGTCAAAATTTTAGTATGAGAGCCTGTTACACCTATAAACATGTCCTATGCTGTGGTTGATAAGAGCTGAGGACCTCTGGTCCATAATAAAATGTGTTTTCCTTGATTTTACGACATGTTTCCCGAACTGAATGGCTTCGTCCCTGAGGAGCTTTCAAATGGGTTAAAAAGTGTGACACACTCGGAACAGTGCCTGATGTCCCACGCATTAGTCGTTGCTGTTGAGTCCTGAATGAGATTAGGCTCCAAGTTTGGAAAATGCTGATAAGACTTGTTTCTTCAAGATTTGCTGTGATGAGAAAGGAATACCTTTGCACTCCCTAATCTTTGTTTAAAAGGCAATAAAGCAGAATCAGGAGGAAATTATTAACAAATGGTCTGCCCTTCTATCTGTTCTGTAAATTAGTCTGCCACTGATTCTGGTCTTTACTGCTTGTGCTTTCTCCTCAGATCACTTGTGACCACTCCTTCATACTCCTCCTTAGTTCACTTCCACAAACATTTCTTAGTAACCTACTATATGCCAGAAATTGTTCTAAATAAGCTCAAATGTATAAAGGCTACTTCTCGAACTTCCACCCTCAGGTAAAAATCTTATTCCATTGCATTTTGTGTCATTCTGTAGTATAGACTTCTTTCTTTCATCCTCTTCTCCCTTCAAAGTCATCTACAAAACTCATGGCCAAGATCCACATTTAGTTAAGATTTGCATTTATAGTCTTTCTGCTATTCTCAGCTCTTCTCAGTACCCAGTGGGTCTTTAATTCCCTATGAATGACTTTGTTTGTTTGTTTGTTTGTTTGTTTGGAGCATGAGCAGGGGGAGAGGGAGAGAGAGAATCTGAAGCAGATTCTGAACTGCTTGTGGAGCCTGACACAGGGTTCGATCCCATGACCCTGAGATCATGACCTGAGCTGAAGAGTCCAAACACAAGTGACTGAGCTACCCATGTGCCCTTGGATGACCCATTTTTTTAAACAACACAATATCCAGTTCTTCCTTTACTTACTCAATTCCAAGGAGCTTGCTCTCCACCCATTCACCCCCCCTTCAGTCACCAGCATCCATGACCACACCTTAGATCTTGTCATTATCCAGACTGTTCCATGATGGAAATTACCATTTCAAATATCCTACCTCTGACCACCTCCTATCTTTCTAGCTTCCTTACTCACTCACCATAGTCAGACCTTACTGAGGTTTGTGATCTTCGGACCTCTTCTCTTTCTCCTATCACTGCTTCCTGTCTGCTCTCCCACCCTGTCTGGCCCAACCGCACAGTGGCCTCGATGATACATTTCCAAATAGTCCAAGTTTCACTGTCTTCCCATACTTCCAGTATGTTTGAAACAAAGAAGTCCAATCAATCATTAAAACTATCCTCTTATTCCATAAGCACAAAGATTGGTGTCACAATAGATTTGTGGTCTCCACTCTCAAAATTAAAACTCATGTATGCCTGGAAACCCCTGGTTTTTTTCTGGTTGGTCAGTATTCCTTTTCCCAAACTTTCTATTGAAAGCTTTCTCTATTCTTCTCAAATTCTTACTATCTCTTCACTCCCAAGCAGAACTTTGCCTCCTGTTTGCCTAAATGGAATAGAAATGTTCAAAGGGAACTTCTCTCAGATTCCAGTCTGTCTTCATCTATGAACTCACTGTACCTGCTTTCATTTTTTCCTTTTAACCCCTCAGGTGTTCCCCTCCTCTTATGTAAAGCTAACCTTCTGAGGTGCTTGGGTGGCTCACTGGGTTAAGTGTCTGCCTTCTACTTAGGTCATGATCTTAGGGTCCAAGGATCAAGTCCCACATCAGGCTCCCTGCTCAGCGGGGAGTCTGCTTCTCCTCTTCCTCTGCTGCTCCCCCTACTTGTACACTGTCTTTCTCTCTCTCTATCAAATAAATAAATAAAATCTTTTTTAAAAAATAAAATAAAGCAAAGCTAATCTGATCTATGTTCTGGATCCCAAGCATTCCATCTCAGGGACCTTGTTCCATTGGTTACATTCTAGTGGAGTATATTGTGGCAGTCAAGCATAAGGGCTCTCACAGAGGATTACCTATCTTCCTTCTTTTTTAAAGATTTTATTTATTTTTTTGAGTGAGAGAGAAAGAGCAAAGGAAGGGTCACAGGGAGAGGGAGAAGCAGAATTTCCGTTGAGCAGAGAGCCTGACACTGGGCTCAATTCCAGGACCCTGGGATCGTGAGCTAAGCCAAAGGCAGACGCTTAACCAACTGAGCCACCCAGGTGCCCCAGGACTACCTATCTTCAAATCCCAGCTCTGCAAGGATTTGGAGCAAGTCAGATACCCACCCCGTGCCTCCATTTCCTCATCTGTAAACTGGGTGTAGGCATAACAACATCCACCTCACAGGTTCATTGTGAGGATTCTGTGATATAACGGTAATTAAATATTTCTCACGGTGTCTCCTGTTGTTCTTGTTCCTATTACTCTACCTCTTATCCTAAGGTTTTCTTTCATATTTATTTTACCCAAAGCATAAAATCAGCAGGGAGAAGGCCCCACATAGGTTGTGGCTCCCAAGATTACCCCATGCGGGAAGGTACTTTCTATCTAGCTCATCGTTTTTGAAGGGACCCATGTGTGCAATCTTCCTTCGGGCTCTGGCTCCACACCTACTAAAAGGTGTAGAAGAAGATATGAATTTGGCTGAGCATGAACAAAATTTGAGGATGCTTCATGACATTTAATTACTTCAGTGCATGTCAGAACTTGCATGGTCATGAGGTAGAGAAGAGAGCTAATACCGTGAGAAAACCTAACAGACATACATTTTATTTTCATCAGTGAAAAATAAGGTAGTTAAGTTTCTCGAACCATCTATGGAGAGTCCAATTTTCGGTGGCTCAGAAGCAGGTGACTTTAGAAATAAGTAGATTCCACAACGGCCTGCCATAATTTCACAGAGGTTCTTAACTCTCCTCCCTTCACTGTATCTACATCTAAAATGTTATTGTTGGAGCTTGGTTTTGATCCTTATTAAAACATAAATGTCCACTGGAGAGTAAACACTTCAAGGTGTGACGGGTCATTTGTACCCTAAGATTAATGGATGTCAGACTCTATCCTGAGTCTGTTTTGACAAGTCAGGCAGAGAATAGGAAGCACCAGCTCTCCAGATTCCTGAAGCTGGGAAGACAGAAGGCTACTGAGGGGAGAGGGATTCTAACCCAGGAGACAGAGCTGGGTAAACATTTATACCACACACTTCATCGCTGTACCTAGCGGCAGGGCTACTTGGAGGAAACAGATTTAACATTTTTTAACAAATGTGCCATGCTTAATCTCAGCCTGAAGGTGTATCATTTTGAGAATATCTGAGGAAAAGTTCCTGCGGCATTTTGAGTCACTGGAGAAAGGAAAAAGAAAAAATTGATAGAGATTTTCCCATTTTAAAAATAGATTATATTTTTAATGGGCTGCAATTGACTAATATTTTGCACAGTATTAGGATCCAAGCAGATTGTTTATTCATTTAGATTGCAAAAACTTACAATGAGATCTCAGCAGCATTCTTCTGCTAAAGTTTATCAGAGGAAGGCATTATCTCTCTGAGCTCAAGACTCATTACACTACAAAATAAAGTTCTTGCCAAATCAGGATAAAAACATTTCTGACGTTTAGATTTTTTTGCTACCTTGGTATTAACATGTCTAGATCATAGAACTCTTTATGTATCAGCCTGAATATTATTCCACACAGAGGTCTTCTCCTAAAATACTTAAGTGGTCCCCATACAAAGTGGCATGTTTGGTGGGAAGAAGGCCAAATTTAAATGGTTTGCATGCTCCCCCCCCAACCCCCCACAGAGTGGGTTTGATGGAATCTGTCTGGGCTTCACTTTCCTTTCTACGAAACAACTATACTACCTACCCATGGGCACTGTGAGGTTTCGTGTTTTGAAGATTGAGACCATGCCTGTGTCTGTGTTTTATAAACTCTGTACACTGTATTTTTAGTTTGATGAACATTCTCTACATGATGTGGGATATAAAAAAAATCGTAGATCTCGGGCCTCTGGGTGACTCAGTTGGTTGAGCGTCTGACTCTGGATATCAGCTCAAGTCTTGAGGTCAGGCCCAAGTTGTGTTCTACGCTGGGCATAGAGCCTACTTAAAAAAAAAAGGTAATAAAATAATTCATAGTTTTCTATGTACAGGTATAAAATTCAGCCACTATATTTTCCATGTGAAAAGATATAATCATTATATGTAAAGACAAAAAAATGGTTACAAAGTGTTCATATTTAAAATATATTCATTTAATAATTCTCTATACATGTATAAAATATGCATAAAACCAATGCAGGAGTAAAGAAATGACTGGCTTAGCCCTTAATTCCTCCAGTAAAATATCCTGCTTCCATTCCCTGGCCCATTGAGCTCATCCCTGGCCAATTCACTACACTAAGATTGACCATAGTCTTTAAAGGCTTATATACGTACAGCACATATAGTACACCTATGCAGTGACGTGTCAGAGGTCAAAAGCCACCTCTTCAGAGGGGAATTTCTTACTACCCATAGAAGGTAATGAACTACTGTCCCTCTCATCACTCTCTGTACCAAATCTGTTTGCTGTCATAGTACTTATTACAATCTGAAATATCTTACTTTTTACTTGTACATTATATGTCTATATCACCCCTGCTCCTGTCCCCGCGCAACTATACAAAATGTGAGGGTAGGTTCCTGAAGGGTAGGGTATTTGCTTGATCACTGTTATATTTGCAACACCTGGAATAGTGTGCATGGAATCTTATTTAATAAACAGACATTAGGGGCGCCTGGGTGGCTCAGTCAGTTGAGAGTCTGCCTTTGGCTCAGGTCATGATCTCAGGGTCCTGGGAAGGAGCCATGCATCAGACTCTGTACTTAGCGGGGAGTCTGCTTCTCCCTCTGCCCGTCCTCCTGCTTGTGCTCTCAACTCTCTCTCTCTCTCTCTCTTTCAAATAAATAAATGAAATCTCTTAAAAAAATAAATAGACATTAATAAATAAACATTGAGCAACATCCGTATAACAAGCATAATCTCTGTATATAACACACTTACGGGGTTATCGCTGTCCGATCTGTTCCTTTATCTTGATCAGATCTGTTGACACCATGAAATGTGTCTTTCTTCTAGAACTTTGAAGGTACTGGATCAATGACTCTGCTTCTGACCCTGATTGCTCCCTGACAATCCAGGTATTGGGTCTTGAAATATTGAGGCCATTTCCCCAGAGCTGTGGAAATACGAGCTAACAGATTGTGAACTGCCAAAAATCTCCTTCCAGCTCAGTCAGAACATTGTCTGTGACAGTAATTTCGACAGTTTTCACTTCGGAAAATATAGGTATAATGTGGTTTCAGTTATTCATCTCCTCAGGTTGATGGGTGGAATTCTGAAACACTGTTTTTAGACACTTGGTGAGGAATCTGTAGTCATCCATTTCCTCCTCCTCCTGACAAAGCTGCCATCATAGTGTTGCATCTAAAGAATCTTCCAGTACATGAAGGCCAGACAAGTTTTGTTAGCTTACTTCTGGGCTGTCTTCCGTGTACACAGGCATCAGGAATTTATGTGCAATTACATACAGCCACTCCTATCATCCTTCAGAGCTGTGGTGATGGAAGCACCTTTGTTTTTTCTGTTATGTGTGTGGCCTTTTACTACCGTTTAAAGTAAAGTTCGGCAGTCTTGACAAAAATCACATGCCTGGTCCCGCTGGTTTTCTTTGGCGTACCAGGACTCTTAAGATATTATTCGTGGCTGGCTGACCAAACACTAATTCACTCCGAAATAACTGAAAGCAAAATGTAACAGGGGATCTGTAAATATTAGATTCACCCCTTCCATTTCAGGGTGAGGAGATAACTATTAAGAGAAAGAGTGGGTTTTGACGTTCTAGGAACGAGAATAAAGACACTGTGCTGGTTTGTAAGGTCAGTATTGGCAAGTGGCTGTTCTGATGAGGTATCAGCAGAAATCTCTCAAGTGTGAAAAAGCCTGACTTGGCGGCAGTGACTTTGTGGTCATTTTTGATGCAAGTTCTATATATACTAATCCTTGGGCAATAACCTATAAATTGGCACATGGGATAGTTAATCTTATGTGCCAACTTGCCAGCATCACGAGATAACCAGATATTTGGTTAAACATTATTTCTGGGTGTTTCTGGATGACATTTTTAAAAAATATTTTATTTATTTATTTGACAGAGCTCACAAATAGGCAGAGACGCAGGCAGAGAGAGAGGAGGAAGCAGGCTCCCTGTCGAGCAGAGAGCCCGATGCAGGGCTCGATCCCAGGACCCTGGGATCATGACCCAAGCCGAAGGCAGAGGCTTTAACCCACTGAGCCACCCAGGCGCCCCATCTGGATGACATTTTTATTTGAATCAGCAGACTGAGTAAAACAGATTGCCTTCCACAATGGCGGGGGAGGAGTTTGTCCAATCTGTTGAAGGTCTAAATAAAACAAAAGGCAGTAAAAGGATAATTTACTGTCTCTGACTTGCTACATTTGAACTGGGACATTACTGTTCTTCTGCACTAAGCCTGGAATATATACCATCTGTTGTCCTAGTTCTCAAGCCTTCAGATTTGGACTAGAACCAAACCACTGGATTGTCTGTGTCTCCAGCTTATAGATGGCAGATTTCTCAACTTCCATAATCACATGAACCAATTCATATCTATCTATCTATCTATCTATCTATCTATTTATCTCTCCATCTAGATCTTCTCTTGATTCTGTTTCTTTGAAGAACCCTAACTAATATGGTGTGTATGTAATGGCAGACTTCTCAACTTCCATAATCACATGAACCAATTCATATCTATCTATCTATCTATCTATCTATCTATTTATCTCTCCATCTAGATCTTCTTTTGATTCTGTTTCTTTGAAGAACCCTAACTAATATGGTGTGTATGTATGGTCCTTGAAGTACCCATAGGATTAAAAAAAAAAATTACACTCACAACCATGTATCTTTAAAAGAGTTTCTTGGGGTACCTGGGTGGCTCAGTGGGTTAAAGCCTGCCTTCATCTTGGGTCATGATCGAGCCCCATCGGGCTCTCTGCTCAGTGGGGAGCCTGCTTCCTCCTCTCTCTCTCTGCCTGTCTCTCTGCCCACTTGTGATCTGTCAAATTAATAAATAAATAAAATCTTTAAAAAAATAAAAATAAAAGAGTTTCTTGCAGAAGGGGTGGGCGCCTGTTTGGCTCAGTCAGTTGGGCACCTGACTCTTGATTTTGGCTCAGGTCATTATCTCAGGGTTGTGAGATCAAGCTCTGAGCTTGTCTCCATGCTGAACATGATACCTGCTTAACACTCTCTCTCTCCCTCTGTCCCCTCCATCCTCCCATCAAAAAACAAGGTGGAGCACTTGGGTGGCTCTGTCAGTTGAGCATCTGACTCATGGTTTCAGCTCCAGTGGTGATGTCAGGGCCGTGGGATTGAGTGCCCCCGCCCGGCTCCACCCCCAGTGTGGAATCTGCTTGGGTTTCTTTCTCCCTCTCCTTCTGCCCCTCTATACCCCATTCTCGCTCTAAAATAAATAGGTAAATCTTAGAAAGAAAGAAAAAAGTTTCTTGCAGCCCAGAACATAATCTTTGATTCCAGTGTTTAGCTGAGTAAACATGGTTGTTTTACCTTTCTCCTCTTCAAAATCACCCTATAGAAACAAGGTTAAAAGACGAAAGTTCAGGGGCAGCTGGCTGGTTCAGTCTGAAGCATGTGTCTCTTGGTCTCGGGTTGTGAGTTTGAGCCCCACATTGAGTGTAGAGATCACTTGAGAATAAAAAAAATACATATTATTTTTTTTTAAAGTTCAAAATCATACTTGCCAAATTTTGGAGGCATCTATAATCGGAAATTACAAACTCAAGGAGAGCTAACAAAGGTATTGAAGGTCCAAGGGGGGGGGGGCACAGAAAGAAGATGCCTATGGTCACAGGTCTCAGAGACAACCTCAAGAAACAGTTCTCCAAAGTCACTGCTCCAGGGGCACATGAGTGGCCCAGTTGATTAAACATCTACCTTAATCTCAGGTCATGATCCCAGGGTCCTGGGATCAAGCCTCGTGTCGGGCTCCCTGCTCTCCCTCTCCGTCTGCCCCTCCCCCCATTAGTGCACGTGCATGTGCTCTCTCTCAAATAAATAAATAAAATCTTTAAAAAAAAATCATTACTTCAAATCTAGAGGTAAAACCAAATTCCCCTGTGTGGAACACTGAGGTGACAACCTTCATAGAGCAAAGTAGCACTGATTCTCAAGAAACATACTGGGCAGTCAACTTTGCAAACCAAATTATTTGTGAGAGCAGAGAAGAAGAAGTTGGCACTATGAGTAATTCTGCAGGGTCAAACCTAATTGGAAAAAGTAAAGGCTAAAAGAAATTGTTTACTCGCACAACAGCCCCATTATTTAAATGATTTTCTTGCAGCCTGAAACATGGTCTTTATTCCTCCTACCACATGAACCTCCAATAAACACACCTTACTCAAAAATAAGTAATAAACAAAAATGAGCAAGCACAGGAATTATATGAAGATACTAGAGAAGAATGTGTAGACAGTAATGGGAATAAAAAAGAGCAAATGAATAAAACATGCTATGGAGAAGCTGCTGTAAATACATGAAAATTTTGAATGAACAGGAATGCATACAATCCAAGAACATAAAGCACATGTACTAAAAATTGGATAAGATAAACTAAGATAGCAAAAGAATAAAACATGAATAAGCAGAGCTCAATAAGTAGGAAAAGCAAAATCATCACATTAGAGAATGCCAAGCTAGAAAGAGCATAAATGAGAATAGACAATTCTGAAAATATGTTAAGAAATATGGGGTCTAAGAAAGAAGTCCTGGATATACACATGGAAAACCATTTTAAATATCAAAGTGAGAGCATTCCTGAGTATTCATGAAACTCTGAACCTGTAAAAGAAAAAAATGATAAACTGACAAAATTAGCTATTAAAATTAGCTATGAAAAATTCTGAAGTTTTTATGTGACAGAAACACTTTGTAAAAGTTCCAAAAATATGACAAATATTATTAAAAAGTCAAAAGTTAGTGGTGCCTGGTGGCTCAGTTGCTTAAGTATCCAACTCTTGGTTTCAACTCAGGTCATGATCTCAGGGTAGTGAGATCAAGCCCTGAGGCACGCTCCACACTCAGCGGGAAGTCTGCTGGAAATTCTTTCCCTCTGCCCTCCTTCTGGTGTGCGTGTGTGTGCACGTACATGTGTATGTGCTTGCATGTATGCTCTCTCTCTCTTTCAAATAAATAGAACTTTAAAAAAATAAAATAGAATTAAAAAGTCAAAAGTTTAAAAAAAAGACAAAAATGTAGGGGAAAATGTTTCAACTCATATCACAAAGGTCTAATGTCCTTACTATGTAAAGAATACTCACAAATCAATAGCACTAACAAGAGAGTAGAAAAATGGGAAAAGGATATAAAAGGGAAGGTTACAAAAAGTGAAATATAAATGACCCTTAAAGATATAAACAATGCTTAACCTCACTCATAAATAGAGAAATGCCAAGATTTTGTGTTTTTCAGTATGGCCAAATTTCAAACAGTTTGGTAAAACATGGTATTGATGAGAATATGAGAAACAGACATTCTCAGACATCAAATGTTAATACAAGCTTTGTGAAGAGCAATTTTTCAAAATCTATCAGAATTTAAAATACAAATAGAAATTACAAATACAAAATAAAAATACAAATTTAAAATACAAATAAAATGCAAAAATACATCTAAGTATTTCTCCAATTAGTGTACTGTAACATGGTTAAAATGATGTATTTGCAAGGTTTTTTAAATTAAAAATCAATTAATTTATAGGGTATTATTAGCTTTAAAGGTAGAGTTTAGTGATTCATCAGTTGCATATTACATCCAGTGCTCATAACATTGAAGCCCCCCTTAATGCCCATCATCCAGTTACCTTACCCCCTCACCTACCTCCTCTCCAGCAACCCTCAGTTTGTTTCCTATAATTAAGGGTCCCTTGTGGCTTGTTTCCCTCCTGATTTTTATCTTATTTTATTTTTCCTTCCCTTCCCTATGTTCATCTGTTTTGTTTCTTAACTTCCACATATGCGTGAAATCATATGATATTTGTCTTTCTCCTATTGATTTATTTCACTTAGCATAATACCCTCTAGTTCTGTCCACACATTGCAAATGGCAAGATTTCATTCTTTTTGATGGCTGAGTAATATTCCATTGATAGATAGCTATAGATATATATATATACCAGATCTTCTTTATCCATTCATCTGTCCATGAACATCTGGGTTGTCGCCATAGTTTGGCTACTGAGGACATTGCTGCTATAAACATTAGAATGAATTTGCCCCTTTGAACTACTGTATCCTTTGTAGTGCAATTGCTGGGTTATAGGGTAGCTCTATTCTCAACTTTCTGAGGAAATTCCGTACTGTTTTCCAGAATGGCTGCACCAGTTTGCATTCCCACCAACTGTGTAAGAGGGTTCCCCTTTCTGTGCATCTCATTGTGGTTTTCATTTGTATTTCCCTGATGCCAAGTGATGTTGAACAGTTTTTCATGCATCTGCTGGCCATTTATATGTCTTCTTTGGAGAAATGTCTGTTCGTGTCTTCTGCCCATTTCTTGGCTGGATTATTTGTTTTTTGGGTGTTGAGTTTGATAAGTTCTTTGTAGATTTTGGATACTAGCTCTTTATCTGATAAAACATTTGCAAATATCTTCTCCCATTCTGTAGGTTACCTTTTAGTTTTGTTGACTGTTTCCTTTGCTGTGCAACAGCTTTTTATCTTAATGAAGGCGCAGTAGTTCATTTATGCTTTTGTTTTCCTTGCATTTGAAGGCATGTCTAGCAAGAAGTTGCTGGTAGCCAAAGTCAAAGAGGTTGCTGCCTGTGTTCTCCTCTAGGATTTTGATGGAGTTCTATCTCATGTTTAGGTCTTTCAACCCCTTTAAATTTATTTTTGTGTATGGTGTAAGAAAATGGTCCAGTTTCATTCTTCTTCATGTGGCTGTCCAATTTTCACAACACCTTTTGTTGAAGAGACTGTCTTTTTTCCATTGGACATTCTTTCCTACTTTCCTACTGTCAAAGATTAGTTGACCATAGAGTTGAGGGTCCATTTCTGGGTTCTCTATTCTGTTCCATTGTTCTGTGTGTCTGTTTTTGTGCCAGTACCACATTGTCTTGATAATTACAGCTTTGGCATATAGCTTGAAGTCCACAGTTGTGATACCTCCAGCTTTGGTTTTCTTTTCAGTATTGCTTTAGATATTGGGGTCTTTTGGGGTTCCATACAAATTTTAGGACTATTTGTTTCAGTGCTATGAAAAATGTTGACGGTATTTTGATAGGATTGCACTGAATGTATTGATTGCTTTGGGTAGCATGGACATTTTAACAACGTTTGTTTTTCTAATCTATGAGCATGGAATGTTTTTCCATTTCTTTGTGTCTTCCTCAATTTTCATAAGTGTTCTAGTTTTCAGAGTACAAATACTTTAACTCTTTGGGTAGGTTTATTCTGAGGTATCTTATTCTTTTTGGTTTCTGGAAACCAAGGTGGTCAGAAGACAGGAATAAGGGGCGTATTCACAGTGCCTTTTGAATCGTGTTTCATGGATATGTGTCAGGTATTCAAAAACAATTGAATAATTTAAAACATAATTAATTTTAAAAATAAAACACACAAAATATAAAATATAAACTACCCAAAACCTCAATGATTTTGCTTTTAATTTAATTCTATTATAGAGCTTCAAGAAGAACATTTGAAAGCTTGAAATATTGTTCTTTACTTGTGTAAGGTTTCGCAGGCGAAGTAAACACAAACACCAGGCAAGGTGAGCACAAGACAAGATTTATTAAAGGCACTCTCCGGCAAAGTTTCAGGGCTCAGGAGAAGGGGAGCCAGGAAAGTCGCACCGGCAGGAGGTGGGCACCCTTGGGCGAGGTTCCGCGACTCTAGAAAGTGGAGTCGAGGAAGTCACACTGGGAGGGAGTTGGCAGGGGTCTTTTATCGGGCCAAGGCAGGGCATGGGCTCACATCCATATATGGTAAGGTATTTGGTGATCGGAAGGTATGGGGTGAGGGCTCCTGATACTTCTGTTTCCTGCATAGGTATCAGGTTACCTATGGAGACGTGACCTGGGCGTACACCCTTTTGGAGGGAGAGTCAAGGGTTAAGGAAGGGGGGGTAGGTGCTGGAAGATGGTGGCCCCGGCAGTCATTTCTGTTGTTCCTCCTGCATTCTTGGAACCGCAGACCCAACAACTTGGTCGGTGTCATGTGATTCCCTGAAGCTCTGTACTAAGAAAAGATGTGAATGACAGGGTTGTGGTCCTTGGACATACACTCAAGAATCATGTTCTCCTGGAACTGGGGGTGAGGGACTGTTAGAAACTGTTTTTGAAGTTTTGGAAAATAGAACAACAACAAAAAAATTGGTCTTGCAATTGATACTTCAAAATTCACTTTTTAAATTTACCATGAGATTTTTGGTCTTATGACTCCCAAACACATTAAAGGGATTAGACTTCCACTTAAAAAAAAAAATCTCAAAGGACTCTTCTCCCAACATTTATTTAGTTTGTTAATTAAGAGTTAAATAGAGGTAAGCTGTGTGGTCTCTTTTCAAACCATCTTAAAAGACCTTGTATTCATGTCTCCCTCAACCTATACCCTCCCCTTCTGACTTGCTTGAGAACAGAACAATGGCTAGATTTTAACTGACCATTTCTCTTTACAAAAGAATCTACATTTGAAGGGTACAGAAGGCCCTTTGGGAGTCTCACCAAAGAAAAGAGAATTAAAGTGCCTTCACCCAGGAAAAAACAACAACCACCTGTAATCTTTCTTAATTCTTTTCTCTGCCTTCATTATGCTCACATGCTGAAACAAGACAGAATGTTCGACACTGTTTAGTCTAGTTTTAGAAAGAAATGATTATTTAAGTTGTTTTAAACAAACACTAGACTATTAAATTTTGTGGAATGGATGAAGAATGTTTATCATCCACATGTTGCTCTCTTTGCTAGTGTTATATGTCACAGTTCCCTTAAACTGAATAAGACATTGGCAGCATTGAATGGAATGTCCCCTTTGCTGTATTTATAAATGTAGGAAAACAGATTCTGCACTTGAATTGCCCAATGACTGTTTGCTTAAATTTTCAGTGAATTCTTCCTTGGTTGACAAGGTAAGCAAACAGTCATTGGGCAATTCAAGTGGCAAAATTCAGGAAACAGACTCAGGTAGGAATCTGGCTCTTGTTCCTAAGGAAGACAAAGAAGGGGGATAGTTCTAAGATGAGAGGACACAAGTAACATTCTCATTTAGGTTCTCTGTGCAAAACAGGGACTGAAACTAGGTTAACTGGTATTGGTTGAGTTAATATGCAATTGGAAGCTTGAAACCTGTCAAATCCAATTGGCCCTTTGGGAAATGAAGAATGTGAACATTCAGGTGTCCTGGTGAGGAGGGAGTTAAGTCCAGACTGAGGGCTTGCAGTTAAAAAGAGGTTCATAGTTTCTCAGATGAAGTGATGAGGATGTGCATAAATCCCTTCCCTATGACCTCTTGGCTCTATTTTAAGAGACTCTCTCTCTCAGCTAGGCTTGCTTCCTCCATTTTGAAATTTCCTTTTACGCAATAGTCCTACACCTCCCTCTTACAGGGTTTCAATAAAGATGACCAGAAAAGCATATAATCATAAACAAATATCCCAAAGATTAAACAATCTCAGGGAATCAAGAGAGATGATTATATGCCACCCACTCAATAATGGAGAATATCGTAATTTATTCCAACAGCTAATTTTCTCCCACAATATTTTTCCTTTGCCAAACAGAACATTAATATCCTTCAAATGTTAGTCCTCTCTCATATGATTCCAAATTAAAAAAATACACACCAAGGACTCACATGCATTGCCCACACACACATATTTGTAAACGGCCTTTCTATTTCAAACTCAGAATATAGGCAGTCAGTTCTTAAGGTACCACCTGTTGTTTCATGGGCTGGCTTCCCCCTCCCCTGTTATCATCATTCAAAAATTCAAATTCACTTTAAAATTAGCCTCTGCCAGGGGTGCCTGGCTGGCTCAGAGAGTTAAGAGTCTGCCTTCAGCTCAGGTCATGATCCTGGTGTCCTGGGATAGTGCCCTGCATCCGGTTGCCTGCTCAGCAAGGAGCCTGCTTCTCCCTCTGCCTCTGCTCTTCCCTTGTGCTCTCTCTCTTTCTCTCAGATAAATAAATAAATTTTAAATGTTTAAAAAAAATTTAGCTTCTGCCAAACATAATTAGGGGACTAATCCACAGGAAAAAAAGACGTTCGGTAAATCCTTCATAATCCAAGAGGTTAGGTTTTGCCATTCAAGAAAATAAGCACCAAAATGCCAATAAGGAAAAAGGGTCAGATCTCCATAATAATGGTCTTACCCCTGGAAATCTACAGATTTATTTTTAGTGCCTTGCCATCTTCTGACTAGTCATTGAGAACCAGTTAAATCTTCCTTCCTATAAGTACTCAGTGATTTAATTTACAAACATAAAATTTCTTTTTCAATTACATGTTTCATGCAGAAAGAAGAAGGGCAGCAACACTCTTTGTTAAAATCTGTACACTGACATGGTACACATATGAGTGTGTGATCTCATTATAGTAATCACAAAAATCATGCATGACAGATGTTGCGTTAGTATCCTACAGTTGCTGCCATAGATTACCAGCTTCGTGGCTTAAAACAACAGAAACCTATTCTCTTTTAGTTGTGCAGGCCAGAAGTCCAAAATGAGTTTTTCAGGGCTAAAAAACAAGGTGTCAACAGGGCTGTTTCTTCTGGAAGCTCCAAGGGAGAGTCCCTTCTGGTGGTTTCTGGCATTCCTTGGCTTGTGGCCACATCGCTTGAGTCACACTGCATTCTCTTCTTCTGTAAACAGGTGTCTCCTTCTGCCTCTCACAAGGATATGGGATCACATTTAGGGTCTACAAAGACTCTTTCCATGTCAAGGTCCTTGACTTAACCACATCTGCAGAATTCCTTTTGCCATATAAGGTAACAACGTGTTCATAGGTTCTGAGATTAGGATGTAAACATCCTTAGAGGGCACGATGCAGCCTATGACAGATGGTATTATTCCCATTTTATAGATGAGGACACTAAAAATCAGAGATGGTAACCTGGTTGCCCACTTTTATGGGACTGCTATATCCACGATGCAGTCTTTTTTGCTTGTTGGTTCCCCTACATCAGACAAAAGATTTTGTATTTGGAATTATTGTGTGTGCGTGTATGTGTATGCATATACACAAATAAATGTTTTCAAACTGAAAATGATGACTTGAGATCTTTGTTTCTAATTGAGAGCTTGATGTGCTTCAAAAATATGTCCGAAATAGGGGCACCTTGATGGCTCAGTCGGTTGAGTATCCAGCTCTTGGTTTGTTTAGGTTATGATCTCAGGGTGGGGAGGGGAGGATCCAGCTCTGCGTTGGCCTCTATGCTCAGCAGGGAGTCTGCTTAAGATGTGCAATCTTGGTCCCTTCCGCTGCTTGCATTCGTTCTCTCTCTCTGTGTCTCTATAAAATAGATAAATAAATCTTTAAAAAAAGAAAGAAAGACATGAAATAAAGTTTGCGCTATTGCAAAAATATCTCTAAGGCCCATGCTACAAAGGGGTGAAATCCCACCTACTTTCCACAAAGACCAAAACTTCCAGGTTTATTCATGAAAATGTTTAAGCATGTGAATGTAAAGTCACTGACTACAGATAATTTGTGACCATCTCCTTTTAAAACCAAATAGAAGTGTTCTCTTGGATTTGAGCTCCAGGACATGTTCCAGAGGCCTAAAAATGAGGAGGGAGAAATAGGGCCAGAGCTAAGGGGGAGGCTAAGCAGGCTAACCTTTCCATCTGACAACTGGAGCTCTACTAGTCTCTCTTTCATATTTAGGAGTCCTGACTGAAAACGTACCTGGAAGTAATTTTTCTGCTGCTAATATTAACTTGAAAGTCACCAGTCTTAACCTGTAAGGACTTTTATAATTTCTTAGATGTCCATGATACATTTAATACGTGTGTGTGTGTGTGTGTGTGTGTGTATGAGAGAAAGAAAGAGAGACAAAGAGAGGCAAAAAGGAGAGAGACAAGAGAGCCTGAATCTCTAAACAGTGGGTGCCTCCATCATTTTTCCACTCCAAAATACTACCCGTGCCTCCAGACAACTTGGCCAGATGCCAGTCTTCATAGGTGGTGAACCTGCTCAGAGGGAATGGGTCAGCCCTGCCCCACATGACATGTTCAGCCACTCTTACCAGCCACTCGAGTCTCTTTAGTAAACCACTTCCTCAAGTGTGCTCGTCTATCATCATGCCAGTAAACACAGAAAGCCCTCTCCACCTTGGCCGTTGACTCCTTCTCCCAGAGCCACGAATGCAGGTGCTGCAGCCATGTCTACTAACACACCCGAGGAAGGGGGCGAAATAACATGAAAAACTGTTGATTTTGCAAACGACTGCTTAGACCCTGGATCACCTTCTAAATTTATTTTCGAAATAATTTGGCTGAATATAGTTTGTGTGGTTTTTGCACCTTCAAGCCAGCCTCTGTTTGTTGAACGGCCCTTTTATATTTGCCAGAAGCACATGACTTCTCCAATGTCACACGGTCCCTGGTTTGATCAGCTAGTAAGCTCAGTCCCCACCAGGAGATAGCAGAGAAGTTACTCCTATTCTATAAGCTCCTCTCCTGGTAACCGCTTAGTGGAGTCAAGAAATAGATTAATGCTTAATGACCACCAGAATACTTTAGTACTTCATACCATCAACCAGGCTTCTGGAATTACTTGAAAGATTTAAGTCAACTTCTAAAGTATTAGCTTAAATCAAGCTATGCCGTAGGTCAACCTGGCTCCTTCAAATTAACTCATTCATTCACTTATTTCTCCCTCTGCCTGTACCATTCTTTCTTTTGCATTAATGACAGGATACAAGCCTCTAGTGTCAATGTGACATCCCATCTTTGTAAAATGAAGTGAGTTGCTTTCCCTCTCTTAAGAATTATTTGTAGAACCTGCCTGTTTCACATACACTTTTTTTTCCCCCAGTGTCCCCTGAAACTTAGAAAAGATGCTTTAAGTCAAAAAGAAAAGCTCTAACTCTACTGGCTAGATCCCAAGAAAATACCATGGGTTGAAGGTACCACTTTCAAAATGGTGTGCCTGCGTATTATTTGTAAAACTTTTAGAAAGCATGTCTTAAAACATCGGTAACAGCCTATGGTGGGCATCCAAATACCATCACTCCTTGTGAATTTAATTTTCAGAATAACAGGTCCTGTGAGTAGTGGTCCTAGGAGTCCTAACACAGAACACAGAATGTCATGGGGGTGGGAGGGTGGGAAGGGACGACCATGCTGACAGCACTGCAGATGTGTACTGAGGAGATAATCAGCTGTCCCTAGGGTAGCCTTTGAGTTAAGTGGCTTAACACACATTACTAAAATTGCCTGTGACAGCAAACAATCAGCACAAGGAAAGACTGAAAAGAAGGTGAGGACACCAAGGTGGGGGGCAGGTCATTGCCTAAAAGAAGAGCTCACCTACTTAAGATCCATTCCCTAACACACAGGCCTTTAGAAGGCAAGAGTTCTCTCTGTTTGCAGGGTGGGCTGGTTCGTGGTTACTTCTTACAGCCTTCACTACCTAACTTAAATCTGTCATTTTCCATTATGTTTCCCAGAAAGACTACATTCCTAAAGCATGCTCAGGAGAAGTGGCGTTGCCCAGATGAGCAGCCCGCGATGCCAAAATCACTTGTAAGGCAGCAGAATGGGGCTCTGGAATTAGAGGGCCTGACTGCAACAGCTCCACACACTTGCCTCTTTCCATGAACATGTTGGCAGTGTGCGCTGGTGAGCCAGAGGTCAAGTGCTGTTATGAGTCACATTTCACACCCCTTGGCTACCACAGAGTGTTTCGGAGGCAAACACCTCATCAGCCTTGTAGACTTAGACGAACGAACCTCTTGAGAATCACAAGTGATTTTTTTTTTCCTTTTCTGAGTAGGCGCCCTCTGTCATTGTTTCAGTGTAGACTCTGAAAGAAAATCTTCAAAACAAAAATGCAGAAACTTGAGCAGGTTAGGCGTGCCAGTCCATGAAGTTGCAAGAGTACAAGAGGGAAGGCGACCTGAGGTTGAACTGAAGGATGGTGGGTGCCATCCTCCCATGTCTCTTTCTGCTTTGTTCCCTATAGCTGTGATAGAACAGAATGTCTGTTCCCCAAGCATCCTAGTCTATGAACTAGGGTAAATCCATATTGGTCGTCATCTCTTTTGGCAGATATGAGCACCATGATAGGACCCAGCTCCAGACCCTATACCTGTTGCCTTGTTATGTTGGTGAGGCCCATCAGCCTAACTCAATTTCTGGTCCCAGAAATGTTAGCTTCTTCAAAAATGTGTTGAGAACTTGAAACATAAGTTACTTCTGTAAGGGTGCGGGGGGAGTCACAATTCCATGTTTATGGAACAAGAATCTGCTTTCTGAAAAGATGACTCAGGTCATACCTGAAATGGGCCTGACAAGCTATGATGGAGAAAGGCACACTTCAATTAAAGTGGATTCTCTTACTACCCTCTTGGTTATAAAAATATTTTAGAATTATCTAGTGCAATTTCTAGTGGAATAAAAATTCAGCCACCTATCATAAACTGTGTCATGATTACAGCTGTGAAAAAATGCTGTTCTCCTGCTCTTTATCAATAACCAAAACCAACTATTCCTTCTGTCTCTATCATATGAATATGGTCTGATCAAAATTAGGTTATAAATACCTACTTTTTAAACTTCTAAGAAGCTACACTGTCTTACAGTTGGATCCTCAGCTTCAGTGCTTTTCTGTAGACTGACCAAGTATAGTCTTATTTTCTTTTTAAGATTTTATCTTTATTTCATTATTCGAGAGAGAAAGAGAGAGATGAGAGTGCAAGTCAGAGAGGAGCAGAGAGAGAAGGACAGGCATACTCCATGCTGAGCACGGAGCCTGACATGGGCAGACCCCATGTCCTGAGGGTCCCCATGTCCGAGACCATGACCTGAGCCAAGATCAAGAGTCAGATGCTCAACGGACTGAGCTACCCAGGAGCCCCTGACCAGGTATAGTCTTTAAAACGCCCATACCCGGGGCGCTTGGGTGCCTCAGTTGGTTAAACGTCTGCTTTCTGCTCAGGTCATGATCTCAGGGTCCTGGGATCGAGTCCCACATCAGGCTCCATGCTCAGCATGGAGTCTGCTTCTCTCTCTCCCTCTGCCCCTCCTCCCCACTCATGTGTGCACGCTCTCTCTCATGCTCTCTCTCTCTCAAATAAATAAAATCTTCAAAAAAAAAATATAAAGCACCCACACCCACTGCAAGCTGAAAAGCACAACTCTTTGCCTTTGTCTTTCTACCAGACTTACTTTGACTGTTGCTATCTGCCCCATCACCATCTTACCTTGCTCTCACTGCTTTAGAAGACATTTTTTTGTTCCATTTCCAAAATCCATGTCTCATCTTCCTCCTTTCTGCCAGAAACAAGCAAATATCCATCCTCCCACACATACATATGTGATTCTGGGAACAAAGAGTGAGTTTTGTTTGGCCTGAGCCAATTTTAGGGTCTTATTCTCCTTGCTTGTAATTGGAATAGGCATGGGCACAAGAAGTGGTTCTGGCCAATGAGGCACGAGGGAGGTATGCAAGCCAGCTATGGGGAATTTTTCTTTACACCGAAAAAGAGAGAAGAGATGACCTCTGGACATTTTTAGGACTGGATCTGATGCCTGAATTCCTGTGGCAATCTTAGAACAGTGAAGTGAACTAGACCCACTCTGTTCAACACAGCCATAGGTCTCTATTGAGCACTTGAAATGTTGCTAGTTCAAAATGAGAAGTGCTGTGCCAAACACCTCACTACTAAATTTGTTGATATAGATGTTGAAATGATAAATACTTTTTTCAGTATTGAGTTAAAGACAATATATTATTGAAACTAGTTGTACCAGTTTCTCTACCATTTTTAATGTGGCTACTAAAAAAATTTTAATCTCATGCGTGGCTTGCTTTATATTTGCATTGGATAGCATTGAACTAGACTGAGGACAAAATCCAAATGCTGAAAACTGAAGAGCTGAAATGTGAAAAAAATCTTTGTCCTAAATGATGTCATTAACCAACATATTGACTTCATTTATAACTCTGGAGTTGACCTATCTCAGAAATTCTTTCTCTGTAGGATAGGAAGACTTCCTAATAGTTCAAGACATTGTGAGTTGGGTTTTCTAATACTTAGAGCTAAAAATATCTTGACATACTGCCTCATCCGTCACAACCTGGAGAGGCCACTTGAACTATGCCAGTCTCACTGTTGAAAGCATGAAGTTCAGTGAACTACAAGACCCTGACCTTGCTATGGGCATAAGGCAGAAAGCGTGGAGTTTGGGATCTTCATTTTCATTGGAATAATGATATTTACCTCATAGGAATATTGTTAAGTATCATCACCAAATGCTATATTAGTTTGCTAGGATTGCCATGACAGAGTACCACAAGTAGATAGCCCAAACAACAGCAATTTATTGTCTCAGATTTCAGAGGGTAGAATTCCTAGGTCAAGGTATTGGCAGGATTGCTTCCTTCTCAGGGCAGTGAGAAGAATCTATTTCATGGCTCTCTTCTTCCTTTGGAAGGTTTGCTGGCAATCCTTGGCATTCATTGGCTTATAGATACATTACCCCAATCTCTACATCGTGTTCACATAGCATTTTCCCTGTTTGCACATATACTTCTGTGCCCAAATTTCCCCTTAAAAATTTTTAAATTAAAAAAAAAAGGAAAAACAGTCACATTGGATTAGAGCCCACCCTCAATGACTTCATCTTAACTCGATCATTTACAAAGACCCACTTTCCAAGTAAGGTCACTTTCCCCCATAGTAAACATTAGGATCTTGGTATCTTTTGGGGAGACAAATTCAACCCATAAGAGATGCTATTGAGTTGAAATTGTGCTTCATAAATTGCAAACCTCTAACCAAACCTATGTACTATGTGATTACAGCAAAAGCAGTACGTATTCCTGCCGTCCAAAAGAGGGCACAGTAAGTGCAGGCAGCAAACATTGCATTTGAGTGGGTTCAGAAGGAGAGTTGCTGTAACTAGACAGCTAATAATCAAATATTTTGGCCACTGATGTGTTAAACCTGTAGTCAATACTGTCCACTCTGATGAGTAATAGACTCGTTTTATAAGTCAACCTGCATTTTTTTCTGATTTGTGTTTTGACCTAGATGAGTCATGTCGGTTGACCCTCCTCCTGGGGTGGTGTTTCCCACAACCTGCTGTTAAAACAGCTGTTCCTTCTCAGAATTACCCCCATCCTGTAAGCCCCAGTAGCTAGGTTTATAGCTAAAGTAGAGAGTTAAGTGGAGCAGAATGCATAAATAACACTTGTGTCACAATCCCATGCAACTTTGTCTTTAATAAGTTGTTTAAGTTTAAAGAACTGATTTATAACCCCCATCAATGGAATATACTTTGACCTCAAAATTTTCACAGCCCTTACTGTCAACTACAGACTTCTTTATTTGGTGCATTTTCTTGTATCAACCATACATCCTTTTATTTCCTTATTTTCCCCAGAAACACAAAATCATAAAATTCTTGGGTTCTTGGGTTCTAGAGATCTTCTAATAACTAACAATAGATGAGAACAAAGATGGAGAAGGTTGTCTGCTTTATGTTCTCCAAATTAATTTTTCCTCGGTATGGCCGCAGTGTTTCTCCTCAGCTTACCTCAGTGCTGAGTTCTGCTCAGTTGGAGTGACATCTGGCTGCAAGTTATAAAAACAAAGTCATGAAGCTTTCCCGTTTTCATTCTATGTTCAACTATCCACAGGAAATTCTCAATACTTGTTCTTATTTTACAAAGATGTTTTAAACTATGGGGATCCCAAATTGTCCACTCTGCAGAAGGAACAGAAGAGGAAGATGATGTTAAGTAACCTCTATTAACAGTGGATCGTGTTTTAGGAGCTGACCTAGATGTTCACATACTTTAGCTCCAACCCTGAAACCAATCCTGCAAGAAGGGTTATTACTGTCTCTGCATGCAGAAGAGGAGAGACTCAGAAAAATGAAGTAGTTTGCCCAAGAACACTGTTGGCAAGAAATAGAGCTAGGATTCTTCTCCAGGTGCCACTGCCTACTCTCTTGCCCTTTTATCATAACATTAGTAATTAATATCCTTCACTTCATCAGCTAAGTGAAAAGTAATCCCAACACCCACTTTTATTATATGCATGAGAAAAGCTTATTGCAGTCCCACGTAATTGTTCTTATTGTTTGAAAAAAAATTATATGAATATTCTTTCTATTTCTGCATAACATGGAAATCTGCAGATATCTGAGTCACTTGTAAGGGACTGTAGCTCGAACAGGATAGGGAGAGAATGGCATCTTACATACCATTTTTGAAAATAAAAATGTATAAATAAATACCTACTTCATTGAATTCAGCAGCAAACACTAATAAGAATTTATAGCATTCAACAGGGGTCAATAAACTATCTCCTATGGACCATATCCAGCTTGCTGCCTGCTTTTCTACAACCCATGAGCTAAAGATGTTTTTTACATTTTTGAATGTTAAAAAAGTAAATCAAAATAAGAAGACTATTTCATGAGAGTTATATGAAATTTGAAGTTCGTTGTCCACAAATAAAGGGTTTTGGGTTGTTTTTTTTTTTAATGTAACCACTCTCATTTGTTTATGGACTGCCTGTGATCTTGAACTACGACCACAGAGCTAGTAGTGGGGACAGAGATCACATGGCTCACAAAGCCAAAAATATTTACTACCTGACCTTTTGCAGAACATTTTTGCCACACCCTATTATTCTGGTCACTATGGAAAGTTTTATTAATGTGACCAAGACAGAATATAGACTCTGCTCTCAAGGAAACTACAATCTAGAAGAGGGGTAAGATGCATACACAAGGTTTACCTTAAGAGCAAATAAGGCAAGAGCAATGTCATAAGGGACGTTATAGCTCAGTGAATATTTAAAGGAGGGCAGATATAAAAGGACATGGAGATGATGATTTATGCTCTATCATATATCCTGGTTTATAAGTAACTGAAAATCAGGGTTAGTGCACACTGGGCCTCTTGTGTCTTTCTTTACTCTGCCTCATACACACACACATAAGACCGTAAAAACCACTTTTCAGGTATGACTTTATTTTCAAAATTCTCTTTTTATTAAGTCCCCAAAATATACCAATTGAACCAATGTCCAATATATGAAACTCTCATACATTGCCCATGAATTTTAGATCTCACAGGAATTTAGACATTTTTTAATCCAACACCTTCATTCTACAGATGAGAAAACTGAACCCAGACCAGTAAAGAGAATTTCCCAAGTTCAGACAGCTGGTCAGTGACTAAGGTAGCAGTGGAGGTAGGAGGGACCTAGAATTTGTAGAAAACCTGCTTCCACATACATTTTATAATTTAACCCTCAAAATAACCCTGCAAGGTCAATATTATTTCCCTTTTATAAGACAGTCACCTGAAGCACAGAGAAAGTACTTACCCAAATTCTCACAGATACTTTTTATCAAAGCCACAAACTAAAACTTTGGCCCTAAATCCTCTGATTTCTCTACTTTATAATCTTCTGGAGGCCCTAGTGCACACAGTTTGCCTCATTCCAAAAAAGAAGATCTCCAACTTCAAAGCCACATGTTACCCAGAAAAACTGTGGTTTTCTTAAACGACCACACATGGTACTTTACCCTTGACATAGTTCCAGCAAACCTTAAAAAATAACATCGGTTATTTTTACAGTTGACTTGTGTCATTTTTCTTAAAATTAAATCTGTCAGAGTGAACATTTAGAAATGTTGGCTCCCTTTCAGGAGGGCGTGAGGTTAAAAATCTGGCAGTAATACTCCTATAATACATTAGGTGTCCACTTGGTCAAAGTAATGAAGCATTTCTCTTCATCACAAAATATAAATGTACATGTTAACTGGACCTTAGTACTCAGACTCTTGACCACTCGTCAGTTACAACATATGGTTATGGAGTATGTTATATGTTCGTATGTTGTGTGTTATTGTATGCCATATGTGATATGAACATATACAGCATAACAGTATAATACATAGTATAGATATAGATATACAGTATGATAGTATAATATGTTCACTTTTTAAAAAATCAACAGCACACTAACAATTAGCCTTCAAAGGCCCTGTATTAGAAACTGGCTAGATGTTCAAGCTGACCATTTCCTCTACTTCCTGGCCCTAGGACTGACTAGACTACATTTCCCAGCTCCCGTTGTAGTTAGGTGTGGTCATGTGACTGAGCTCTAGCCAATGAAATGTGGGCAGAGGGAACCCTGCCACTCCAGGCCTGCCAATAAACCCTTACGCAGGATCATCCATACTCCCCTCTGTTTCCTCATCTGTTGGCCACACAGCAACAACTGCTGGAGATCTTCAAGACCATGCAGGAGGTGACTGAGTCACTGAAAGGAAGGAAACTTAGTCCCTAAAAACAGAAGCCTAGGGTGGGGCACTTCCCTCTCACCCCTACTGACCTTCGCTGAACTGCTAGAGAAGACCAAAATAGCTTATTTTGTTAAATCATTGAGATTTAGGGTTGTTTTCACAGAATTTAGTCAGCCCTAAAGATTCAAAAGTGATTTCACTGGAGGATGATGTGCCCTGGCTCAAAGTTCCTAGCTGTTTGATTTTCTCCCTTTGTACACTATCTCACTTTATTTCAAATGTCCGTGTTCTCAGTAGAGGGGGCTCTTCATTGTTGAGGGTGAATTTGAATATTGGCAACAACCAAATGACACTTGATACCAAATTTTGTAATAAAGATTAATCAAACTCAACAGATCTGAAAAAAAAGCAATTTCTACTAGTCAAAAGTAATATGTGACTTTAAAACAATGCCTCTAATGTAAACCCAGCCCATAGCCCGTCTTTGTAGATAAAGTTTTATTGGAACACAGCCATACTCATTGTTCACATACTGTGGCTCTTTTGACACTCCGCAACAGCAGAGTTGAATAGGTGCCACTTGCCTGACAAAATTTATGAGCGTTGTTATTACGGGTATAATTGTATGAGTATGAAGACATTGAGTAGTGATCTTGGACTGTTAAAGTAAGCAGAAAGTAGAACAAATAAGGAGGAGAGAGAGAAGCTATAGGAAAACTTATAAAACAAAAAATATAATATGGTATTTTTGTTCTGTGCAAAAGAACTTACTATGTGTTACTATGGTCTGATGGAATTGCAAAGACATATAATGTGCTCCTCGCCCTCAATAGCTTGCAGTCTCACAGAGAGGGTAATATGCATACATGTTAAAAGTGGACAAATGACCCAGCAGTTGTGCTCCTTGGCATTTACCCAAATGAGCTGAAAACTTACGTCTACACAAAAACCTGCACATAGATGTTAAAAGCCTCATTATTCAGAATTGCCAAACTTGCACGAAACCAAGATGTCCTTCAGTAGGTGGATGGAAGAATGTGACCCACCCAGACAATGGAATATTATTCGGGACTAAAAGATATGGACTACCAAGGCATGAAAAGACATGGGGGAAGCATAAATGTATATTACTAAGTGACAGATGCCAATCTTAAAAGGCTACACACTGTACGATTCCAACTATATGTCATCCTGGAAAAGGCAAAACTCGGTAGGCAATAAAAATCAGAGCTTGCTAGGGGTTAGGAGGAGGGGAGGGATGAATAGGTACAGCACAGAGGATTTTTAGGGCAGTGAAACTATTCTGTATGATACTATAATTGTAGATACATGTCCTTATACATTTGTCAGAACCCAGAGACAACACCAAGAGTGAACCCTAATGTCCACTGTGGACTTTGGGTGATTGTGATACATTAGTGTAGGTTCATAGATCTTATCAATGAACCAATCTGGTGCCAGCTGTTGTTAGTGGGGGTGGGGGGTGGCTGTGCGAGTATAGGAGTGGGGATATGTGAGAAGTCTCTGTGCTTCTTGCTCACTTTTGCTATGAAACTAGAACTGTTCTAAAAAATGAAGTATTGGGGGGAAAAGACAAACAAGAATAAATAATGCAAGGCAGTCCTCAGTGTCAAAGGTGTTGGTAAACCAAGGTGCTAAAGATCAGTTAGAGCAGGGCCATCAGAGAAAGACAACAGGGAGAAGACAGAACTGGGCTGGCTCCACGAACCCAGGAAAAATCCCTAAAGACCCAGGAAAAATCCCTGAGCCTGACCAAGAATCCCACCCGCTGAGGAGGGGGAGGGGGGGGCCGTTTCTCCAAGAACAAATTTAAAGGGCTATTATCCAAACTGTTTGCATTAAAAAGAGCAATAAACACTAATCTCAATAAAACTCCTTAAATACAAAAATATTTAGTATGCCCAGTCTGGCTCCTCTTGGTTATTTATTTTTTGTTGTTATTGTTAAATACTCAGTGCAGAGTACAATTTACTTCTCCATTAAAAAAAAAAATCTTTTTTTTTCCATTCTGTTTTGGTTTGTGGGTTTTTGTTGTCATTTCTTCCTAAAGCGCTGTTTCTTCACATTTGCATCTCCCAGCCTTTTTAATGTGATATTCCATTTAAACTGCCTTTTAATTGTACGTGCTGCCTTGGCAGAACATGACTGATGTACTCGCGTTAATTAGGGCTCCAGTCAGCAGCCCGTGCCAGCTGGAAACTGAGAAACAAGCGTAAATTATTCTGTCATCAATCAGCTCGAAAATGTTTGAATCACTAATTAGTTTGCAATTTGGGTGACAGTTTATCTGACGCAGGCGGTGTCAGAAACTTCAGATCTTAGATGAATAATTTGCCAGGAACAAGCACAGATTCCCTGCTTTTAAATACATGAAGGTTTATCTGCATGTTGAAAGGTGGCTCAGCAGTCTTCATTAACTTCCAACTGGGGCTATGTAAATCAGGAATCAGTGTGAGCCTCTTCAGACCCTGGTGGCTTAGCTGATGATATTTAGGACAAGAAAGCCTCTTTTTTTCTCCTCTTTTTTTATTAATAATTCATAAACTGATAGACAAGGATGTTTGGGCTTTAACAGCTTTAAAAAAATCACAATGGTTTTATAAAAAAAAAAAAGCAATCACCCCCCTTTTTACATGAAAATTAGTTGTGCTGTATCTTGCTGCTTAACTGATTTATTCGCCTTCACCATCATGTGACTGGAATGTTAAATGGGGGAGTGATTATTAGCCCTTGTCCTTTCAAGAAGGATCCTTATTGGGATTTTATTAAGTGGCAGACTTATGTTTCCGTTTAAAGAGAAAGGTGTGTGGACCAGGATGAGGATGGGAGGGAAGGATAAGCAGTAAAAATTAGAGAGAATTTTTGTCTGAACACATCATAGAAATCTGTTATTTACTTAGTTATGGATGCTGGAACGGCCCCCAGTTTTGTGAATCAAGGTTCAGGCCTTGCACTAACTGTTGAAGGGAGGGGATGTCATCTGTGGGAGACCTTAAGGATTCTGGTGTGATTTGGATCTCTCTGTGGCTCCATTAGCCCACATTTGAAGGCTACATGCTGTTGTCTGCAGAGAAGACCCAGGATGGAGGAAGTTGTCACCTTTCAAAATTCCTTTGCAAGAGGTCAAATCAGGCCATCCTATTAATTGCAAGAGACCTCATGAGCTGGGAGTGGCAAAAGCAATGTTGTCCACTTCTAGAATGGAGAAGAAGAAAGTAGGTGAGTTGACAATATCCCATGCCATGTTCAGACTCCACAAAGTTTCCTGGAGGGAACTATAAAGTTGACACCTCCCTGCTTTGCTCGTGATCCAAATTACTCCCAGTTCTACTCTAACCTTGGTATCCCAGTTTCTCAGACACGGGACAGTCCTTATGACTGTCCTTATAACTACATCTTGCCTTCCTTCTCACTGGCCGGATTTTTGGTTTGATCTGTTTCCCCCATAAATCAGTTCCCTTCTCATATTTCCTTCCTATTGCATTTATTTCTTGGCCCTCTTTCCATGTATATAGCCTTCCCAAAACTGGGTTCCTGCATTCTTCAAGTGGAATTGCTGCCTCATTCATCACTCAATGTAATGATTAGATGCTTGAACTCCAATCTCTTTGGAAGACAAACCACTGCTAAGCCAGCCAGTCTTAAATTACACAAGCTGTCTCTCTTCCTCCTTCTCTCTCTCTCTCTTCCTCTCTCTATCTCATATACACACACTACAGATACATCTAGTATTAATCTTTTATTAATGGTATTATCAATTATGTCCCTATCTGTCATTTTTCCCTCATTGACTTCTTTCCTAGTTTGAGATCAGCCTTCAGATTGTTGTCCAGGTATGTTCATCCCGTGAATCACCAATGCGGGGCCTAATTACCATTGGTAGACTTCTAGCCCTTTTGTTCTACCTCAGGTCCTGATACTGTCTTGTGCTTTTAGCATAGCACAAAACTGCTTTACTTGGGGTGTGCCTTCCTGGAGTTGATGTTGTAGTTAGCTTTTGCGAAGCTGTGCTGTAGAACAATTTGTGAATATATTCAACAGCTTACCACAACAAAGGTTAACTTTTCACTCAGGTTATGTGTTGACTATAGCTGTGTTCCATGCCCTGCTTACCTGGGAACAAAGTCTGACGGAGAAGCCCCTATCTGGAACATGTCATCCTTCAAGCAGAGGGGAAAAAAGAGGTGGCAGAACCAGTGATGACTTGTAGAGCCTCAGCTCAAAGTTATCTCATGTCACCTCCACACACGTACCCTTGACCAAAGCAAGTCACAATGCCAAGTCACTCACACTAATGGAGCAGAAATTATAATCCTTCCACAGAGACAAACATGATAGAAATAAAATCTGCCCAAAACTTTCCAGAAATGTTCCCAAGAGCTTTCTGGGTTGCCTGGCAATGGCTATTTAGGAATAGCCTTCCCTGCAATAGATGTTGAAACTTCACACATTTCTCATGGTCTCCATGGACTGAGTAACTGGTTTTTCCATCCATTACTATAAAAACCTGACCCTTAAGCTAAGTGTTTTTTGTATCCAGTCTCTTCAGTCCCCCACTGCTAAAACTGCTCTCAAGCTTGACCCATAAAAAGGAGAGCAAAGGAGTGGAGGGGAGTTAAGGGTCCCACCCCAAGAGCACAATCACAGAGCTTCCACCAGGCCCCGGGATAAACACGCCTTTACATAGTTCATGCTAAGCTACAACACATACGCCTCTTCCTTAATCCTTGCTGGGTTGACATTTTGGAATTCATTCATACTCTAATCTCCCATGTTGGAGCTTCAATTTATAAGGCCCCAGTGAAGAGACTGGTTTTCCTTCCTCCTCAATATCACAATCTGATTGTTGACACACTGCTATCAAGTATCTGTTGGTGAGCAAACCACAGTCTTGTATTCCTGTATTCACAGTTAACTACATCAAAAAGGAATGAGCACCCCCCTTCCAGCCTATATGGTTGTTCCTGAAAAGAACAACCACCACCAAAACAAACAAACAAACAAAATGTAGCTGTTAAAACAGCAAATGCCAACAGTTATTAACTTAGTCTAATACCATTCATTTCTAAAAATGTATTTATTTTCCCTTTGCCAAGAACTCAATCTTTTCCACCCCAGTAGCCTGGCAACATGATGTACCTATCGCTTTTATTTTGATATACAAGTTTTCCCCCATTCAATATTTCTCTTTGATTGACTGCCCTCTGTGCCTAGAGTTTGTGTTACCATATTTTACTTTGAATACTTAAAGCTGCATAGAAATTGCAGACACACTAGGAATATAGCAGACTATATAACAGACTCCCAGCAAACTGAAATGCTTTCCCTTTCTACACCTTTACAAGCATCAAATTTTTGAACACAGATAGAAAATAATTTATTAAGTAAATGTCCAGAGTTCTAAATAAGCAATTGTGATTTCATGGTATATTCATTTCCTAGGAGCTATAACAAAGGACCAGGGAGTAGGTGGCTTAAAACAACAGAAATTTATTATCTCGCAGTTCCAGAAGCAAGAAGTCTGAAATCAAGTTGTTGGCAGGGCAATGTTCCCTCTAAAACCTGTAGAGGAGGATCCTTCCTGGCTTTTTCCTAGCTTCATGGGTATTTGCCAGCAGGCCTTGAGGTTCCCTGGCTTGTAGCTACAACACTTCACTCTCTGTCTCTGTCATCACGAGCATTCTCCCTGCCACGATTCATCTCTTTGTTTCTTCTCTTTCTTCTAATAAGGACACCAGTCCTAATGTCTTAAGGCTCATCCTAATGCCCTCATCTTGACTTGATTACATCTACGAAGATAATAGGGTCACATTCACAGGTACTACAGCAGTCAGGACTTCAACATACATTCAGGAAGGACACCATTTAACCCATAACTCCAGTTAATATAGTTTAGATATCAGATACGGTGCCAATTAGCTGAGTTACCAGACTTGAGCCTGTTCCTAATTGAGGGAGATGATGCATCACCTTCTTTGGGTGAAAGGTGTATCAGGTTAGTTCATCTGCATATGCGGCTGTGTCTTTCCCAAACACCTCTGTTTCCAAATGAGGTACTGTACACTGAGTGACAGATTTATTGGCTATCCTCACATATGCAGTCTTGCCCCGAATTAATAAGCAGTTGGTAATCCAGCAGGTGCTCTAGATGGATTCCAGTTCCTCTTCTTTGAACAATATCTTGATTCGTGATAGTGTCCCTTGCAAGGCGTGGTGAATCTGGATGGAAAGAAAAGTATCATTTTTGCTTACACATTTATTATATGTCACGCATATATGTTGTTGGTTTTTTCTTTATACAAAAATAACAGATTACTGTTATGGAAAATGTAAAAAAAAATTCTGAAAATTGTTAAAGACATCTAGAACATATAGTCCACCATCCTCATTCACCTTATTAATGTTTTATACAATTCCTTCTCTTTATGCATAGATATGAAGAATCATTATGGGGGCGCCTGGGTGGCTCAGCGGGTTAAGCCTCTGCCTTCGGCTCAGGTCATGATCCCAGGGTCCTGGGATCGGGCCCCCAATCGGGCTCTCTGCTCAGCAGGGAGCCTGCTTCCTCCTCTCTCTCGGCCTGCCTGTCTGCCTACTTGTGATCTCTCTCTGTCAAAAAAATAAATAAAATATTTTTTAAAAAATCATTATGAACAAACTACAAATACAAATTTGCATGCTTTTTTTAAGTAAGTGGCTTTAAATCTGTACTTACCTGTGATGAAAGAGACAGGGGCCACTGGCTCCTGGCATGGGGGAAAAAGAAAAGGAAAAGAAAATACCCTATTCATGAACCCCAAATCTGAAGTTACATGATATGAGTGAGCAGTTTAGTTTAGAATAGGTAAGTAAGCATGAAGCCTATTAAGTTTATAATAGGCAACTAAGACAATAGGTCTACCCACCAAAGAAAGTAAGTTAGATAAGGGCGTCCAAATAATGCCACTTTTTGTTCACCTCAGGCACGTAGAACGTGACAGAAATGAGTTTGGTTGGGGTTATCCCATAAGCCTAAACAATCAGCAGTGTAGACTCCCCTGACTAAATAAATTGCTATAAGCTTCTTTCTTTTCTTGAGGAAAACGAAGTGTGATATATTTCTTAGAGCTAGTAAAATGTAATATAGAAATATAGGGCAACATCTCTAGTCTTGTCTTCCTCTCTTGTTATAATTCTCAGCGATTTCAACATACCTGCTCTGACAGTTGTGCTGACATTCCAGCCCCGCCGTCATCCTCCTTAACTTGGTACCGGCAGGTCTATGCAGTTAAGCTACTCATTGATGAAGCCGCACCTGAAATCCAGCCAATTCTCTCAAAACTTTCTACTTTTCTAACTCCCACCTCCTTAACTTCTGTCTTGTTCATTCTTTCATACATAAAGCATGTCCACCTCCTTGGAAATTACCACTTTTCTTTATTTGTGAATCTCCTCCTGACCTCAGGTTTCCCTACACATCCTCAATTTATAGTCACTCACCAACTGTTCGTTCCACTTCCACTATGGGGCAGAATTGAAGAATGGCAGGATGTTGTGATTTCTAAATGCACCTAAGACTTCACTGTTTAGGGCCTCATCTCAGTGCATCACAGATCCCCCACCATTTCTATTCTCACATTCCCCCAACCCTAGATTTACTCCCCACTCCCAGGAAATGGCCACACCTACACCTTCGAAGGGAAGGTCAAAGCCTTTGTGCTCAGACAGATCCTGGACCTCCACCTAGTAGCTGTGCCATCTTGGGGAAGTCAGTCTGCTTTCTGAAAGCCCGGGGCTCCTGTGAGGAAATGAAAAACAAGGTTTGTGAAAGGACATCATCTAGTTCCTGGAAGTGTCAAAGCGAGTAGAATCCTAAAATTGAATTTTAGACAGCTGCCTACACTATGTTTGCTTAAGCCTGACCCAAGCAGAGTTTCTGACATTCACAGACTCTCCCCTTGCAGAGACCAAGGGATAGAAGGTGATGAGAACCAACAAGTTGAGTCAACTCAAGTAGCTCCGTTTGCTGTTTCTCTTTTGCTTTTATTGGCCTCTTTCCAAGATGACTGGGCCTAGGATTGGTAAAAATCATTGAAGAGTCAGCAGAGAAGCATGTGGTGTGAAACACGGAGAGAGCAGATCTGCATTTGTCAAGATTGGTTAAGGTTTCTGTGTTCACTTGCTGAAACGAGGAGGCAGAATTTCATGTCAGCTCTTCCAAAATGAAAAGATTCTCTATACGATTTACCTATGTCTAGTGAGGGCCAAAGGGTGAGGCTTCAAAATGTGGCTTTTGTGATGCCTTCCCAATTGTTTTTGATGTTTCTTGCTGCCAGTGGGCACTTCCTGCTCCCCTGGCCTCTCTACAAATTCCATGTTCCACCCAAATCTACCCTCCCTGGCCAATGCATGAGCTTTTTTTCCTATCAAAATTTAGCTGTCCTGTGTTCCGTTCCCTAGGGACCAAGTGACAGCCATCCTAAGAGAGAAATTTTGCCAAAGATTGCTGACATGTTTAGGAGCTCTGACTCTCTATCCTATTCCAGCTAATGTATTTTCTTATTAGCCCAGTGCTGTGTCTCTAATGCTGAGAATTTGGGTCATTTTGACAGAGCTTGGAGAGATACTTTTAGACATTCAATACATACCTTGTGGCCCCCCCGTTGAGGTGACCATTTTTATAGTTTATGTGAAAGTTTACTCTGCTGTCAACAGTCCATAAACAGCAAAAACCACAGCTACTGATACAAAACGAGATGAGATGCTTGAGTAATCTGGGTATTCATAAATGTCCTGACTTCAATGAGCTGGTTCAGTGAGGGGCAGTTACCGTAGACCAAACTGGAACTCACTGCCCTTTCTAAATCAGTCAGGTCTCTCTATGGAGATGAAACGTAAGGTCTCCAAATGCTAAGCACTATATATTTCTTTTAAAATTCCCATATAGGATAAAAGTCCTTACCCGAACTAGAGGAGGAGTATGATGATGCTAATATATGCTGACATCTGCTATGGGGCAGAGCCTGTGTTAGAAACTTGACATCTGCTACGACTCACAGGTGGGATAATATTTGAGGTGGGAGGGGGGCATTATATGCCTGGTGTTATTCAAATATGGAGAAAGAGAAGGGTTTATGAATACTAAAAGTCTATAAAATCTCCTTGGATTTAGTTTCTAACAAATTAACCGTAGAGAAAAAGTCATCCTATCTGTCTCTGAATGCTGCAGAGAAGACCTCATTCTTGGACCTTTCTGAATATTCTATAGTTTGCAACACAAAACTCATCTCCTATTGTCAAGCTGCTGTTATTTTGCATGAGACGGTTTTAAAGCTGGTCAGTGTTTCTGTTAAGAGCTCTCGATTATTACCTGATTCTGGACTGTCTAAGAGGATTTGTTTCTCCTTTCCATCCCACCCTCAGAACAGAATGATGTCTGACATCAAAGATCCTTGGAGACGTGTGTTAGTGTCCTGCAATGGTGTAATAAATAGTAAGAAGAATGTTAAAAATTATTATGAAGGATTTGCCCCTTGGCCAATGGAGAATGTATGGATGGGTTAGACAGAAATATAAAAGCAGTATAACATGTAGCTGCTTGACCCTTTAGGTAAGAATTTTGCTCTACAAAGGAAAGCCTTAGAAATGTTAGATTCACTCACTTTTTTTTTTTAAGATTTTATTTGTTTATTTGAGAGAGAGAGAGAATGAGAGGAGAGAGGTCAACGGGAGAAGCAGACTCCCTGCCGAGCAGGGAGCCCGATGTAGGGCTCGATCCCAGGACTCCGGGATCATGACCTGAGCCGAAGGCAGTCGCTCAACCAACTGAGCCACCCAGGCGCCCCAGATTCACTCACTTTTTAAAGAGTTTGTTATTTACATAGCATTAAAGATATTCCAAACACATAGTAAGTCTCACACTCAGTAAATTAACATTGAAGGAAAGGATTAATAGTCACTAAAAGGGGTTAATGCCATCCCTAAAAATTTTTTTAAAGTTAGACAATAAAATGCTTTAACATTCATAATTTACCTTATACATTGAAAAAAGCTTGTTTTAAGATATTCTTTTCCTTTTACCACTGCTTTTGTAGCCTTTCTCCCCTTAGGGATAATGCTAATACATTGTGTAAGGACTACATGTTGTTAAGATACTTTATTGAGACTGTAACCGCTGAGTTCTTGTGGATTTTCTCTTCCCCCGAAAAAGTTAGCTGTGGCCCTTCTGAGATGACAATCAAAGCAGGGAAGAGAGAGGGCCATGATCCATTGTTCCTTCTCTTCTCTTCACCTGGGATCTCACCAAAGAAAGAAAGAAAAAATGTACAACCAACTGTGGTAACAATGTCTACTGTACATTCTGTTCAGGCTGTTTATCCAAACAAGGAGTTCAGCCTTGACTGCCAGGCTGAGATTGGATTAACCCCCCACCCTCCGCCCCCGCCAGTGGATACAGATAGCAGAGAAGAGCCTTCTGAAATCAGGTGTATTGAGAGGGAGGAGAAGTGGCTGGTGGCAGCTGAGGTCTTTAGTAACATAGAGATTTCATAGGAAGAGTCTTTAGTAGGAAGTCAGCCAGAAGATAGAGTGAAATTAGGGCAGGGCCTGGGAATAGAGGTGACGAAAGTGGTAGAAGCAACAATTGGCGATCGATTGCAGGCATTTTGGGTAACATGATGGAGAGGGAGATTGTAATGATCCATGTAGTAGAGTGAGTCTGATTCCCAATGAAGTAGATGTCTAAAAACTAATTAAGGAAAATGAGGACTAGACTGACCATTCAGCCAACTTGGGTGGCACTGGGCAGGCTCACTCAGTGTCCAGGGTACCAGTGACCTGGAGAAGGGAGTGTGAGTTATCTAACTGGGCATCAAAGAAATGCAGGCATGAGGAACCCCTCCGAAGGCCCAGACTTCCTATGGGGGTGTGGTAGCTCTGTGGAGATACCTGGTATCTCTTTTTCTTAGCTTGGAGAAACTAAGAGTGTCCCCAAACTTCTCAGGCTTGGAGAAAGAAGATAATCAAGGACGTACTCTGCCTGACAGTCCCTGGTTGGTTCCAGGAAGGAAAGTGAAGGTCTGGGGCAGATCGAGGCCTGAATAATAAGAATAACTGAAGGTTCAAGATTCATTCATTTAGTACGAGTTTATTAAACCCCTATTATTGCCAACCACTGGGCCCTGTGCTGAGGCTCGGGATGTGGACAAAAGAGAAACGGTCATTCTGATGTCAAGTTGACAAAGAAAAAGCAGTTACAAATACAAAGTGAAAAGTGCTACCAGTATGCTCGCCCAAGTTTGGGTAGAAACACAAGAAGGGCCCCTACTCTATTCTTGGGGAGTTAAAGAATGTTTCCAAGAAGTGACACCTATGCTGGGATATGGGAATAATGAACCATTCTGCAGATAAAAGGATGAGTGGAATGCTAGGGAGACAAGAAATGTCAGGGTTTAGGATCTAGAGCTATACTGTGGTCCAGTGGAGAACCAGAAGTTACCCCCACTGGAGTGAGGTATATTCAGAAATGTTACAGGAGAGATACCCAAGGGCCATATGAAGAAGAGCTTTCTAAAGATGTTAAGGAGAATGTTTATCTATGCATTTCAACCCACCCCACTGCTTTTACACTTAGAATCCAGAGGGTTGGGGCACCTGGGTGGTTCAGTGGATTAAGCCTCTGCCTTCGGCTCAGGTCATGATCTCAGGGTCCTGGGATCGAGCCACGCATCAGGCTCTCTGCTCAACGGCGAGCCTCTTCCCCATATCTCTCTCTGCCTGCCTCTCTGCTTACTTGTGATCTCTGTCTGTCAAATAATAAAATCTTAAAAAAAAAAAAAAAGAATCCAGAGGGTCAAAATGCCTTCCCTATTGTGTTGACAAAGCTTGAATGTTACTGTTGAGAAGAACTGTTTTCCATCCTGGCTCTGCTGTGTCCTGTTTTCCATCCTGGCTCTGCTGTGTCCTGGGTGAAGGTGAATGATACCTCAAACACTTGGAGCCTCAGTTTTTCATTCTGTGAAGTAGGAATTCTATTCCTATCTTGCATGGTCATTTTTAGATTTAGAGTGGTTTGCACATGGAAAGGGAGACCATCCATTTGGGGAGAAAGATTTGGTAAATAGAAATACTGATTCATTCCTATTTCTTGTACTATTCTCAATATTGTACAACACTATTCAAATTTCTCAGTAGGAAAGGACAATGGACAAAAGGAAAAACAGATTTAAAGCGCCCTCTCTAACGTGCTGCTAACAGTGTGAACCAAGGTCCAGAGTAATGTGGGTTCCTATCTGGAATATAGGGGCAATAACACTTGATTCCTCACTTCCAGGCATGTTGTAAAGTTTAATTAGATGTTATCCGTAAAGTACTATGAACTTCTTAGAGGAAGGCAGCATATAAATACAAGTTACAGAACTCTTTATCATTCATCTTTCATCTCTTGATTTATCTACCACTCCCCTGTAACCCGAAACTTTGGTATTTTCTCCTCAGATATTCCTGAAATTTCTTACAGAAGGAGGTAGGCTCTTGTTCTTTTCCTTTATCTCTGGATTTCTGGTGCTTTGAATTTCACTCAGTTTCCCCCCTGGTCACTCATTTATTACATCTGATGGGTTCCCTTTCTCACCTCGTGTACTTTGGTCGGAAGATGTTTCAGACCATGGAGACAGTTTGATATGCCTTACCTCTCTCTTGAACTTTCAACTTTAAATTTGATGGGCATCAGTGGGATTCTAGTCAAGGCGAGGTAGATTATTGGTTATTTGGCCCTCTTGTGTATGCATGACACTAAATCTTTCAAAGCCCCTTCGTTTAAAAGTGATTGATAAGTCATTAGGATTGACACAGTGCCCTTCTGAACTGAAGACCAATTTCTAACTTTTTCAGATCACTTGCAGCCCAATGTTTTAGGCCTGTTATTTCTGCCCAGTTTTGTTTTTTTTCTACACAGTGAAGCAAGACAGATGTTATCACCTGCTTTCTTTCTACAAGTGGGATTTCTGTGTACAAAACCAAGAGCGATGTAGTCCTATAGGACAGCTAAGACCTGTGAACAGTTTCCAGCTCCTGTTGCTCCTCAAATGAAATTCATTGTTTTCTTGCTAAGTGCAAAACAGGAATGAATGTTATTAATACTTAATGAGGAACTTTGAATTTTAATGAAAATCAACAATAGGATTTTTCAAGGTTGGACTCAAGTATTAATCTCTGGTATTTTCAGTGTTTACAACAGATCCTGCCATATGTTACAAACCACAACTCTATCGCATAAATAGACAAAACAATTTTACTAGGAGAGAGAAGGGATCAAACAATTTCAATATAACCTAGAAGTTTCCCAAAAAAACAGGAAGATGCCATATGGATGTGATTTCTACCAAAATTTAATTGGGGCACAACAAATACGATCTAAATTCTGGGGAGCAGAATAGGCTAATGGGTTTCAGGAGGGGCTGGCAAGATTGTACAATTGTATCCATTGTTATAAGAAAAGAAGATCCAAAGCAAACAAGGCAAAGATTGTATAAGTGGCAAATGCATGGCTGTTCATTGTATTATTTCTGTTCTTATCTATGTTTAAAATAAAAACATAGTTTTGCAATAACAGTACTACTTACAAAACTTATAATTCTGAAAAAGAATAGAATTATACATGTAAATTGGTTTCCACCTTAGGGAAGCTTCAGGACTCTAGTCAAGGACCTTTGCAAGCTTTCTTTGCTGGCAGCATTTATGGATGAAAAGCTGACACTGAACATGAAAGCAAAAACCTTAATTTGGTTTTAAGAGTGCCATTCAGGAGCTAGCTCTGTAATTATTGACAACTGAAAGCAGAAATTTGCATTTGTCCTTGTTACACTTCATATTATGGGCCCACAGATCTAACTATTGAAGTATTTCTGTTTCTTCAGTGAAGTAAAATTGCTATTACTCGAACTCTAAAGCAGATTGTGGACTTCTGGGTTCTGGTCTGGCATGTAAGGAGCTTAGAAGTTACCATCGCTCCATCCTAACAGGTAAGAAGCTGAACAAACTGAAAAATTAGCAACCTTCTTAGATTTGTCAGAGAAGTGAGTCACAGAGCAAACCACAGCCCCTAAAATGAAGAGACAGATAAGTAGTATAGAGAATCACAACTTATATACAGGACCAAAAACTCAAGAGACCAGAAATTTCTGTGGGAAGCAGTTTTAGGGTAAAAAGACCTGAACTGTCACTGACAAATTTCTGGAGGCTCAGTGTGAACAAGTCTGAGAGAGAAAACCTCCAGGGGGACCCCAAGTCTCACACTTTTATGAATTTTATTTCCGGGAGCTCCACTCAGTGGAGTTCTCAGTAAAGAGTAGAGAAAAATCCCCTCTGGCTTCCCTCAAATGGAGGAAAGAAAGTAACCATTTTGAAGCATATCTGAGCATTTTGTTATTGTCAAGACCTGACCACAGGAAGAACTATTTTATCAGAGCTTAGCCTGTTGAGGTTTATCAGAGCCCAACCAACCTGGGAGGAAGAAATTACCCAACTCCAGACTCCTCAAACTGAAAAGCACTTGTGAAGTTCACAGTCAAAGGACACGGGATCACTCAAACACTGAGACCTAATCATAAGCCCATGGAACACTTCCCTTCCTTCCCATCACACCTGACCATCATCACATCATTAAAGGCCTTTGCCTCAGTTTCTTTTCTCATCATGTCCACCATTAAGAAAAAAGTATAAAGCACAGTAAAAGGCAAAAACTATGTTTGAAGAGACAGAGCTCATCAGAACGAGACCAAGATGTGGCAGGGATGTTGGAATTATCAGATCATGAATATAAAACAACTATGATTGATATGCTAAGGGATCTAATGGGAAAGTAGATAATATATAAGAACAAATGGGTAATGTAAACAGAAGAATGGTCATTCTAAGAACAAATCAAAAAGAAAGGTTAGGAAAAAAACACTGTAAAAAAAAATGAAGAGTGCCTTTAGTGGGCTTATTAGTAGCCTAGACATAGTTGAAGAAAGAATCTCAGAACTTGCAATGTGTCAATAGAAACTTCCAAAAATGAATAACAGAGAGAAAAAGGACTAGGGTAAAAAAAAAAAAAAAAAAAAAAAAAAAACAAAAAAAAAAAAAAAAAAAAAAAAAAAAAAAAAAAAAAAAAAAAAAAAAAAAAAAAAAAAAAAAAAAAAAAAAAAAAAAAAAAAAAAAAAAAAAAAAAAAAAAAAAAAAAAAAAAAAAAAAAAAAAAAAAAAAAACCCAAAAACAAAAACAGAATAGAATGTTCAAAAACTGTGAGGCAACTACAAAAGGCATAACAAATGCTAAATGGAAATGCCAGAGTGAAAAGAAAGAGAAAAAAAAAAATAGAAGAAATATTCAAAGCAATAATGAGTGAGAAATTTCCCCAAAGGAAAGTCAGATATCATGCAACAGATCCAGGAAGCTCGGAGAACACTAAACAGGATAAATACCCAAAACAAAGACAAAAATAACCAAAACCCCTATACTTTTGCATATCATTTTCAAACTACATGAAATAAAAGAAAAAGAAAAAAACACACACACACTTAAAGAAGCCAGGGAAAAATAACAACTTACCCATAGAAGAAAAGAGATGAGAATTAGGGATTCTGGGTGGCTCAGTTGGTTAAGTGTCTGCCTTTAGCTCAGGTCATGATCCCAGGGTCCTGGAATCTAGCCCTGTATCAGGCTCTCTGCTCAGCAGGGAGTTTGCTTCTCCCTCTCCCTCTGCCTTTCTCTCTGCCTGGTTGTGCTCTCTCTGTCTTTCTGACAAATAAATATGTAAATATCTAAAAAAAAAAAGTATATATATATATATATATATATACTTATACTATATATAGTAGTATATATATATATATATATATACTTATACTATATATATATATATACATATATACATATATGTATATATATATACACATATGTATGTGTGTTTGTGTGTGTGTGTGTGTGTATATATACATATATATATATATATATGAATTACATCTGACTTCTCCTAAGAAACCATGCCACCAAGAAGGGAGCGCACTAAAATATTTAAATGGTTAAGTGAAAAAAGCCCCACCAATGTAGAAGTCTATACAATGTGAAATCACCCTTCAAAAGTAAAGGTGAAAGATTGTCTCAGACAAACAAAAATTGAGGAACTTTGTTGCAAGTAGTTTGGGTTTTTTTGTTTTGTTTTTTTTTTTTGTGGTTTATTTTCTTTTTTTTTTTTCTTTTTTAAATTTTATTTTTTATAAACAAATTTTTATCCCCAGGGGTACATGTCTGTGAATCGCCAGGTTTACACACTTCACAGCACTAACCATAGCACATACCCTCCCCAATGTCCATTACCCCACCCACCTTTCCCGACCCCCTCCCCCCAGCAACCCTCAGTTTGTTTTGTGAGATTAAGAGTCACTTATGGTTTGT